>VDFB02255549.1:109866-221839 GCA_007258455.2 Sequoia sempervirens | reverse complement strand
TCCAATTTTGCAAATATTGAGTTTAGTCTTCAAGTTTCAAGTGATAGATTGCATTTTGGTGTTGATTTTCTATTTTTAGTTTTTCTCCCCAAAGTTCTATTTGACCTTGACCCCCATCCTTCAGTCATAAGGAAATATGAAGATTCTTGACTTGATTCACCTAAGGTTTGATAATCAATTCATTGTGTGGATCTCATTTCCTAATGAAATAAAGGAAAATAGGTCCCTTATTGTTCATCAAATCCATATTTTACACCCCAAAACCCTATTTTCTATCATTTCATATACAAATATAAGGATTAGGAGATAAGATAGAAGATGTATGTGGAATAGTATGCGAATATAAATAGAACTTAGAGAAAAGATTTCCATTAAGAAGAGAATTATAGGAATGAAAATATATGATAGGTAAATAAGAAGAATTTTGTGAGAAATACTAATGAAGTCTAATATAAGGTGTATATGTACCACAAATTAAATGGTGTCTTATATATGCATAAATATTATATGAATGTATGGTTTATTTAATTTTGTATGTCATATTATGGTACATAATTTTATAATCCGCCACACTTTTAGTAAACCTACTCTTATCCCTCTTATTGGGATAATAGATTATTGAAGAAACTTACACTTAGAACTACAATATGTGCTCATTTTTTCCAATAATAAAAAATGTGAGATATTGAGAAATGGAGTCACATGTATGCACATCTCCACCAAAATAGGAAAGTACAAATCACATTATGCAAATACAACCTACTAATAATGCTTATCTACGTAAGCAAGTTTATTTTATCCTAGGTACATAATATGCAATAAAGTAACTAACTAAATGTAATAAAACAAAATAATTCACCAAAAAGGAGAAGCTTTTGTGTATAGTCCTTGACCCATCTATCAATTTTCATGGATCTACTAGCTACCAAGACCAAGTTGTCCTATTTGGACCTAAGTTCTAGTCGGTGTGCTAGGATAAAACTAGGATAACCCCCTTGGGAACCTCCCAAGGACTAGGCTACTAGCCTTTTAAATTTCATTAGAATTGTCTATAAACTTCCAGAAAAAATCATCTCTTCATTTTGAGTCTTTTCTAGAATGGCCACTTCTCTATACATGTGCATCTAAACTCATTTTTATTTAGTTTTATCTCTCCTAGTCATATAAATATAAGTTTTTATTTCATTGCATATTTGCAAGCTCTCTAGTCTAAAAAATCCCACAATAGTGTGCCCCACTTTTTGGCATAAGTGAGAACCTTAAAATTAATAATTTTAATCAAATTTTAAATATTTGTCACTTATAGAAAACAAATTGTTAAGAATTTCAAGATGATGTGAAATAGTGATTTTTGAGATTTTGTGTAGATTCTATATATATATAATAAAATATTTTTTTCATTTTTTAAAGCATTTCTTAAGAACTTATTTTTCATACTTTATAATATTTTAAATGAGTGATTTATAATTTGGAAAACATGTAACTTGCACACTGAATCATTTTTATTGTTTCTAATTCCTTCTTTTTCCTTTCTAAATGAAGCTAAAAACTAAATAAAAAAAACAAAAATCACCCTAATTTTTTGTAAGGTGTTTCCATGAATCTTATTCATATATCCTAAAAGAGAAGAAAAGGGCCTATGGCCAACCTATGCCAACCTTCGACCAACCCATTCCTTTCCAACCTCTATTTTAACATTCACCCAATCTTAGTTTACCCTTATTTCTTTATTTCTTAGCCCATTCAACATTGAATCTTCTTCACTCCTACCATGGATAATACCTTTCCTTCCCTTTCATTTATACCAACCATTTTGACCTTGAATCACATCCCAATATATCTCTTAATGATCCCTTTATGATCATTAATCTCTTTGTCTTCTTTAATCATGTTTTTTGTGTCTATTACTCATGATCATATCTCACCTCATACCAAACATAATTCTTCCCATACATATTTTATGTAACACCCATGCATAAAAACTTCATCTAAACCACCTTACCACAAGTTCATCCATTTGGGTCTAAAGCATAATTTATATACATCTAATAAAACTTGATTAACTCTCTCCTTGTTCTTTCCATCGGTCTACTCACCACCTATGATTACTTCACACCTAATAAATATCTCTCTTTGTAGAGCTTCTTGTGAATATTCAAATGACGAGTTCAATGATTCATGATCCAACATTATAAAAACATCTAGCAATTTTGGGTAGCTAAGAATTTAATGTACCAATATCGATAGGGCTCTAGCTAGTAGAATTGATTGACCACGTTTGGAGGTGATTGTGAGAAATTTAATAAAAATATGGTATATCTTGGTCTTTGTACAATTTTTAACCTAAATCAAATACTTTGGCCATGGGTGATCATCTCAACATTTAATGAAGACTAGAGATTGAAAGTGAATGAGTATTATTGGTAGCTACATACATAAACGTGGATTTTTTTTTCTATTATTGTAAGAATAAATTCATAAGATTTACAAAGCCTTAAGATAGTGGGAAATGAGAATTCCCAATGGGTTTTAGGGAAATTCCTTATAGATATATATGTAAGAAAAATAGTTGTAGTGGTTGGTTAGTCCTCAACTTGGTCTTGTTGTAAGTATTTGTATGTCCACTTATCATTCCAATTCTAGGGTATTAGCTAGTGAAGTCAAAAACTTATTTTCTCATGCTTTCATGTGTTGCAAGTATAGAGAAAGTGATAAATACAAAATCCTCTTCATGAGACAAGTTTTTCTATAAATTTTTAGATGATTTTAGGTGATTGATATTCCATATGTATTCTTAAGGTTATATTTTCTAGCATGATGTATTAATTAGTTAGTCCTAATAATTTGTAAAATAGTTTCAAAGTGTATTTGAACATACCTGTTTAATAAATCATATGATTTTGTTTTGTTTAGTTATCAATATTTGAAGTATGCTTAGTCATGAATTCTTCTAATACATATATGTGTGTATTTGGAGTGTTATAGAGGCATGCTTATAATTTTTAATTACATGTTTAATTATCATGTTTGTACTTGTAAATGTGTTTGTGTTTGGAGCTTGATGTTTGACTTCATTTTCCATGTGATCAAGGCACTATTATATTGTAGCTTGTCCTTCCACCACCATTTAAATATTTATAACATATTTCATACTTGTTTATAGTTAGTTTCAACCTACCCTATGTGTAACGTTTACTTTCATAACTCATAAAATTTATTTGATGAGAAAATAGTTGATACACATTCAAAGAGATTATGCATATTGGTTTCCTACCTCATTACACATGATATTATGTTATAAATATATGCTAAATATTGTAAGACATTTCAACCAATATCACTCTATTGGATCATTCATTATGAATTCAAATTGCATATGTAGTAGGCTAAGTAAAGGGATTCATATTAAGTGATATAGATCTATTTTACATCTTTGGTACATATGCAATTTTACACTTTCATCTGCTTAATCATAAGTCTATAAGGTCTTTTGTTTACAATTAGCATAGTGTAAGTCTGCTTGAACTTAGGATATTATCACAAGGACCTCGTGTATTATTGTTTTTCTCTTTATTTTTCCTATGAAAAATTCTAAGGACTACCCTCCTAGGTTTTACAAATCCTAAAGAAGAAAAATTACATATTTATTATCAATTAGTTCCTAACTATCCACTCTCTATAGACGAGTCTTGCTTCTCTATCTAGGTTAACAATGCTTCTCCCTCATCTTGGTATTGAGTGTATTCTCCACAAAATTGAAGAAATAGTTTTTAACCACCAACATTGTTGAGGTATGAAGTAATTGTATGTGACTAAATGTAAATAAGGTGAAATAAGGATGAATAGGTAGTGAATATAAAAGGATTAGTGTATAAATGAAGATGAAATGCAAATATATAGGAATTAAATTCATGAACCAAACCTAGCATAAGAATATACCACTTTTTGATATACTATTACATTAATATATTTCTATTAAATATGCATAAACCTAAGAAATGACATGATTATACTAATTTCATTATTAAAAATATACAATAATAATTTAAAATTTATTTGTATCGAAACAAGCGCAAATATTTTGAACTAATTAGTATTTAAAATTAAAATAAGCCTATTAGAAAATGAACATTATTGGAACCTTATAAAGGTTTATTTTGCCTTGATAGACCATTATTAAAATGAACACATCTTGTGACTACCAAAAATTTGGTAGTCTTTTATCTTATAGAAATCATCTTTCTAATTTTTTTTGGTAGTAAAAAATAGACATAGATACATTTAAAAAATATATATTTTATTTATTTATCTTGACACGTAGTAAATGTCTCATTTATAGAAATTGTAACTAAAAAACTAAAGATTATGATCATCACACAAATATTTATGTGGTCAGTTCAAATAATTCCCTCTTGTTCACATTAAAAAAATCATTTTATGATCTCGTGATGGGATCAAATATGAGTGATTTTATTACGTTGTGGGAGAAAAAATACTATTTAATATATGGACTACTACTATGGCTCCCATACCTAGGATGCAACACATACCCAATTTAAAAAAAAAAAAAAAAACATAATAAAACAATACTAATGTCTATTCACATCTAGGAGGAGTGAATATTTTCTATGTGGAATAATGATGGAAAGACCTTAAAATTAGAACTATGTTGAAAACAACTCACTCAATCATCTTAAACATGAACCAATTAAGGTTTGATTAAATATGTACATGATTTCTCGTTCACTTACTCGCATGTGTAACCATGAAATAATTATTTTCTACAAACATAATTATTTTAATCTCGATTAAAGTACTTATTGAGAATAAACTATTTAAGTTATTTTTTTCAGATCTAATTGAATTTAATCCACAATCCAAAAGTAATTATAGTGTTGAACAATGATCATATCGGGAATTTAGAAGGATACCCTTGTAATTCCTTTTTCCTCGGTGATGATTTATGTTTGATCATAACTAGTATATATATATTATTTATTAATAATATTTATAAAAATGTTGAGATATCCTTCTTGAGGTGTCTATTGCACTTTTATGTGACAATTTTTTTAAAAATAGATGCCTCCAGAAGGATATCTCTCGGTGTTTTTATAAATATTATTAATAAATAATATATATATATGCTAGTATCATTCACGACCTGACATGGAATACAAAATTATTAGGGTTAGGGTTAGGGTATGTGCAGGATCATGATGGGCCAAAAAGTGGCAATATGATGGGTATGTGGCTGATGACTTTTTTTAACCCAAAATTGATGAAACGAAAAGGGTTTTTAAAGTAGATTCTCAGCTTTCCACCAATATAAATTATGCTTTACTTTGAATTTAATAAATAATTATTATTCATTTTCTATTCGATTACGAATTAAAGTCGATTGATAGGATTGAAAAACATCTATAGCTTTCAAATGGTATCACATTTTTGAATCCAAAACATCGTCACATTCTATGCTTCGCATAATATAGGATTAAAAAATAAAAAATGAATTTCATGAATTTTTGACCAAGTTAAGGTGGTTAGACATACAAGTTTTTTATATTTTTTAAAAGTCGTAATAAAAAATTCATAATTAATTATTTACTTGGAAAAAAATTACAAAAAAATATGCATCACATCGGGACATGAGTTTTCTATTTATATCTAAAATCTTATAAAAAAATATTATCATTTTATTGTGGTTAGGGTGGTCAGACAGACACCTACTTCTTATTTTTTCCTTGAAATTTAAGTACTACTCCATTGAAATTTCAAATTTTCACCAAATAGATTTTTATTTTTTTAAACAAACCTAGTAGTTTAGAAACTACATTCAATTTTCTATAGATTCTATTTTTACATATTTTTGAAATAATATAGATAACTTATTCAAATTTTAACGTCAAGTTGCCTAACTCTAATTTTTCTAAATTTTTTGCCACGTAAGGGCCTGTTTTTTCCATGATGATCCTGCACATACCCGTTAGGGTTAGGGTTACGATTAGAATTAGAGTTATCATTATGAATAGGGTTAAGGTTATGATTAGGTATAGGAATAGGGTTAGGGTTAGAGTTAAAATTTGGATAGGGGTTGGGTTAGTGTTAGTAGTAAGATTAGGGTTAGGGTTACAAATATGATTAGAGTTAGAATTAGAATTTGGGTTGGCATTATCATCACAATTAGGGTTAGGGTTAGGATTACTCATAAAATTAAGATCAAGGGTATGGTTAAGGTTAGGGTTAGGGTTAGGGTTTGAGATTACGATTGGGGTTAAAATTAGGGTTAGTGTTAGGGTTAGAGATAGAGATAACATTGGGATTAGGGTTGGGTTACCGTGAATAGTAATACTAGGGTTAGGGTTACGATTATGATTAGAGATAGAATTAGAATTTGGGTTGGGGTTATCATCACAATTAGGGTTAGGATTAGGGTTAGGATTAAAGATAAATTTAGGATCAAGGGTTAGGGTTAGAGAAAAAAAATAGGATTAGGGTTGGGTTAGGGTTAGTATTAAAATTAAGGTTAGGGTCATGATTATGTTTAGAGATAGAATTAGAATTTGGGTTGGGGGTTATCATTGCATTCACAACTAGGGTTAGGATTAGAGATAAAATTATGATGAAGGGTAGTGCTAAGGTTAGGGTTAGAATTAGGGTTAAGGTTGGGGTAAACATTAGTATGAGGGTTAGGCTTAGGGTTAGTTTTACTATTGGGATTACCATTAGGGTTAGGTTTAGGGTTACAGATGATGGTTAGGGTTGGGGTTGGGGTTAGCATATATAAAAAGGGTTAGGTTTAGAAATAGGGTGAGGGTAACGATTAGGGTTAGAGTTAGGTTTAGGGTTAGGATTAGAGTTAGGGTTAGAGTTAGGGCTAGGGTTAGGATTAGGGAAAAATTAGGACCAGGGTTAGGTTAGGGTTAGTGTTATGATTATAATTAGAGATAGAATTAGAAAATGGGTTGGGGTTGTCATCACAATTAGGCTTAGGATTATCATAATTCTAATCAAAATCATAATTTCCATCATAACTACAACCCTAATCTTAATTGTAACCTCAAATTTTATCCTATAAACCTAACTTTAATCCTAACCCTACTTAATTGAACCCTAATCCTAACTGTAACCCCAAATTTTATACTATAACCCTAACTCTAACCCTAACCCTACTTAATTGAATCCTAATCGTAACCCTAATTCAAACTCTAATTGAACTCTAATCCTAACCGGGTGATCCCACAATAGTGGTTTACACTTTTTGGCCTAACTAGACACTGATATTTTTTTTTTAACACAATCTCCACATTCGGGCACCTATAGCGATTAAACTGTAAAGAATTTGAAGATGATGCAAACTAGAGTCTTGTCATATTTTGTCTGTAGATTCTAAAAATATTTTTTTCAATTTTTTGGAATCGATTGCACTTCTTTTCCATCTCCCACGAAAATTGGTTTTTCAAAAATAGCATTTTTAAAAAGTGGCCTTATTATAAAGCATAACTTTTTCCTTGAAAGATAAAATTCAATTCTTTCAAATTTAGATTTAAAACTCCGATATCTAGTGCTTCCACTTAGTTAGATAGTTTTTATTGAATATTTTTCTTTAATCAAGTTTTAAAGTCAAATAAATTACAATTCAGACATAACCGACCGTATAACGCATAACTTTTCTTGTATGTATCCGAATTTTTTTTTTTTGTTGGATCAAGGACTCCAATATCTGGTGCACTCATATTTTTAAATTATTTTTTGATAATATTCTATTTTTCCACTTGTCTTGAACAAGAGTTTTGTTTTCGATTGAAAACCTATATTTAATAAAACTTAAAAAGCAGGATAGATAATATAATCAAAACATACTAAAATTATATTCGTTGGATAGCTCGTTTTGAGGGGAACCCGATACTAGTTGGGTTTTGAGATCTTCTCCATTTTCATTCTGAAATCGAGCTTCGAAACACAAAATTTTCAACAATTCTGGTGCCTTAGGAAGCAAGGGTGAAAAAAGAGGGGTTCGGCCGAACAAGTGTTCGGTCGAACATCTTGGAAAGGTTTAGTCGAACCCTAGTTCGACCGAACCCGTGTTCGGCCGAACCACCAATCCATGCAATTAAAAAAAGCAATTAAATGAAAGCTTTTTTTGTTTTAGCCATACTTAATGGGTTCGGCCAAACCTAGGTTCGGTCGAACCCATTTAGTATGGTTTTTTAATAGGGGATTTCATTGGTTCGGCCGAACCCATTTGATATGAGGAATGGGAAAAATGCAAAATTTCCTTCCTCTTCAAAAGTGTAAACCATTTATGTGGCTTCACCCAACCATAACTCCAATTGAACCATAACCTTAGTTGAATGTTAATTAAATCCTAAGCCTAATTAAATATTAACCCTAATTGTACCCTAACCCTAAACTTAAGCATAATTGAACCTTGATTGAATAATAACCCTAATTATATTATTATCCTAATCTTGAACTCTAATTAAATTATACCTCTAATTAAACCCTAACCCTAACTAACACTGACCTTAGCCCTAACCCTAGCCACAATTGAATCCTAACCCTAATTGAACTCTAATCCTAACCATAACTCCATTTGAACCCTAACCCTAGTTGAACATTAATTGAGCCCTATGCCTAATTAAATCTTAACTCTAATTGAGCCCTAACCCTAACCTTAACCCTAGTTGAACCTTGATTGAACCCTAACCTTAAAATTGAATGATAACCCTAACCTTGAACTCTGATTGAATTATATCTAAGTTAATTAAACCTTAACCCTCACCCTAACACTAACCCCAACCCTAACCCTAATTGAACCATAGCCTTAATGTTAATAATAATTAAACCCTTATTGAATCATAACCCTAACTAAATCATTATTCTAACCTTGAATCTAACCTTGACCCTACCCCTAACCCTATGTGAGCACTAAACCTAATTAAACCATAACCATAATTGTATTACTACTAGTGTTAGTATTAGTGTTAGTGTTAGTGATAGTGTTAGTGTTAGTATTAGGGTTAGGGTTAGTGTTAGTGTTAGGGTTAGGGTTAGTATTAGTGTTAGTATTACTATTAGTGAACTAGTCTTAGGGTTAGTATTAGTATTTTTTTTTAGTGTTACAATTAGTATTAGTGTTAATGTCAGGGTTAGTATTAGTGTTAGTGTTAGTGTTAGTTTTAGTGTTAGTTTTAGTGTTAGTGTTAATTATAATAAGGTTTAAAGTTATTAACTTTGAATAATGAATGTTAATTATAATTATTATAATTAAATAGTTACGATTATAATTAATTATTATATTTAATTGCTTATGTTTGTGTTAGTATTATTATAATTAGTATTAACTAATTATTATATTTAATTATTTTTGTGTTAGTGTTAGTATTAGTGTTAGGGTTATTATTAGTGTTAGTGTTGGTGTTAAGGTTAGTATTAGTGTTAGTGTTAGTATTATTATTAGTGTTAGTATTAGGGTTAGTATTAGTATTAGTGTTATTGTTAGGGTTAGTATTAGTGTTAGTGTTATTGTTATGGTTAGTATTAGTGTCAATTTTAATTATAGTAAGGTTCAAAGTTATTAACTTTGAATAATGAATGTTAATTATAATTATTATAATTATAGTTACGGGGGTGTCCAAACTAGGCCCTTCAGTGGCAATACAATTCAAAAAAACAAAGTTAGGCAACTTGACATAAAAAAATTGAATAAGTTATTAACATAATTTTAAAAATATGTAACAAAAAAATTTGTAGCAAATTGAATGTAGTTTCTAAGATACTAGTTCTTTTTTGGAAAAAAAAAATCTATTTGGTGAAAATTTGAAAAAATTCAATGCGGTAGTACTAAATTTTTAGGAAAAATAAAAAGCAGGTGTATGTTTAACCAACTTAAGTACAAGCTATATATATATTTGAAACTTTCAATATAAGTAGAGGAAACATGCCCGAATGTGTCACATTTTTTTTGTATTTTTTTTGCAAGTAAATAATTAATTATGAAATTTTTATTAATTTTTTTTTTTAAATATTAAAACTTGTTTGTCTAGCCATTATAACTTGGTCAAAATTTATGAAGTTCATTTTTTCTTTTTTTTATCCTATAGTATGGGAAGCATAGAGTGTGTTGCGTCTTTTAGATTCAAAAAATGTTAAATCATTTAAAAATTATAGATGTTTTCAATCAGCCTAACAATCAGGACTTTAGTCAGAATGCATGTAGAAAACCAATAATAATTATCTATTTAATTTCAAATATGGCATATATTTTATTGGTGCAAATTTGACAATTTTCTCAATAAATTCTTTTCATTTTATCAAATTTGGATAAAAAAAAGTCGTCAACCATTTTTATGTCATATCACTAGTTTCTGGACCCCCATGATCCTGCACTCACCTACGATTATAATTACTTATTATATTTAATTATATTTGAAAACCTAACAATAACTTTTTATAGTTAATATTAAGTATTATTAATTGAGAATATCCTAATAATTATAATAAGTTATTATTATAGTTAATTATAATAATAAGTTAAGTTTAATCCTAACTATTTATTATTATTATAAAATAATTAAGTTTTTTATTAACTATTATTATAACCAAATATTATTATTATACCTATTTCTAATTGTTATTAATAAATTAAATGTATTATTATAATAATTAATAATAAACTTGACTTATTAGAGATATTATTAATAAATTATTAATAACAATAAAATTATAAATTATAAATAATGTATATAAAATAATATCAATTATTTAAAGTTCATAATAATAAAGTTAACTTATTATTATATTAAGTTATTAATTATTTTGATTATATGGGAAAAGCAGGTTTTGAATGGACTCGAAACCATTTACAAACAGGTTTTAAAGGGCCCTGAAACCTGAACATGGACGATCATGCTGCCAAAAGAAAAAGTAATGAACAACCAACAAGGAAACAACAATATCACTTCAAAGGATCAACAAGAAAACCCAAACCAATAGCAAAACCAAGCTGCAAAAAATGGTTTTGAAGGGAACCGAAAACCCAATAAAACCAGGTTTTTACAGGGACCTTAAACCCGAAGGTTTTGAAGGGACCTTAAACCCTTTACAACCAAGTTTTGGCAGGGACCTTGAACCCTTAGACATCACCTACATTAGCCATGCAACAACAAACTAGTCACTTAGGAAGACCAAAGAATTTCTTTGAGACACCTAGACAACCAATAGCGTGTGACAGCTAGACAACAACATAACACTTAGCAACAACACCCATCCAAGTCTCCAAACCACTATTTGAAATAGCAAAAACATGAAAAACCAAATGATTAGAAAAATCAAAGCCCATCAACACCCCCTCTCCACCTCTATAGGATTATTCACCATGGAAACCCAAGTTGCCACTGCAGAGGAACTCTAGCTAATTTTCATTCCACCTCAATAGAAGATGCACTAGAGAAAAATCATAGAAGAAATGTGAACAAACCACCACACCAACAACACCCATCTCCACCTCAATAGGAGATGTCTCCACCTCCATAGGAGAGGTCTCCACCTCAATAGGAGACACCAACTATAGGACACAAAATAAATCCAACACTCCAACAAAAAGAGTTAACATAGTAACTAGGGGAACCAACAACATTAGGGTCTTCAAGATGAAAAAAGTAAGTAGCCCTGTCAAATCCAAATCAAGCGTGGAAACAACACCCTTAAAATCCTGTGAAAGAAGAGAACCCACGAACTAACCAACACATTATCCACCTCAAAAGAGGAACACCCATCAAAAGAAAGGGAAACCAAGACTCCCATAGGCACGAATAACACCTGGGACAACAAAAAAATCTTGTTGGAAAAACTAGCCAACAACTTCAAAACCAAACCCAGAGTAACAACAACACTTAACTGCACCAAGAATATATGGGATATGAGAGAACAAAGCCCATCCAAGAAGACAACCTCTGGGAAAATCCCAGACAACAAGAGAGGCACCAAAGAAAAGCCACTAGGACCAAGGAAAACTTTAGTGGTGAATCTTCGCCAATTGGCGAAATCTAGGAATCGACCAACTCGAAATTGGAGAATTTCTCACACCCAACAAAATTTCCAAATCGCCTAGATTTTACGAACTATAGGTCCAATGCATGTCCATTCACCAATGAGTTTTTTTATGAGGCATATTTAAGCAACAAATTCTCCATTGTCAAACTACGCGTTTCAATTGGACTGACTAATATTTTCGCCTAGAATCCCTAAAGCATTTAATAAAACACCTACATATTCGCCAATACTATTAAAACAACATTGTATCATGACCCATTTCGCCAATTAAAATTTACAAATAGTTGCTTGTGAAGACCCATTTCGCCAATTAAAATTTATAAATAGTTGCTCATGAGGGCCTATTTTTCCAATAACATTAACAAATAATTACATTTGAAGACACATTTTTCCTTGAAAATTACAACGTATCATTGTATAAGCAAGCAGGATTCGCCAAATATTTAATATACCATTTAAAAATTCTACAAAATTCGCCAAAATATGGAATCATGGATTGATATAAATACAATTGAAAGTGTCATAATTTATTCTTACACATTTTGTTCGGTTCTGAGGTTCTACTTCTCCATTCAGAACTGGAAGTCAGCGAACTGTGAAGTCGAAAACATAGACTTAAAAGGTGAGTGATGATTTCTTCATAGTGTTATTAGTTATAATAATACATTTTCTTTATCTCTTTTCCATTCTTGCTTCAACAAAGTGAACCTTAGAACCAAACTCTAAAGTTTC
Organism: Sequoia sempervirens; assembly: GCA_007258455.2. Lineage (NCBI taxonomy): Eukaryota > Viridiplantae > Streptophyta > Pinopsida > Cupressales > Cupressaceae > Sequoia > Sequoia sempervirens. Next base: position 209,053 of record VDFB02255549.1, on the reverse strand, counting down.
AAATTTTTCAAAACCTCCAACCCACCAAGTAGAAAAGGTGAGTGATCATTTCTTCATAGTGTTATTAGTTATAATAATAAGTTTTCTTTATCTCTTTCCATTCTTGCTTCAACAAAGTGAACCTTAGAACCAAACTCTAAAGTTTTGAAGTTTTTGAAACCTCTGACCCACCAAGTAGAAAGATGACTAGGAAAGACTTGCAACTGAACAAAGTGAACCATCAAAAAAGTTGAAGAATCAGTAAGTTATGGAAATTTAGAAATCCACAACAAGGTTATAAAACTTTGAGGACTAGCGACTATGGTTAGGAAAAGACAAAAAAATTATATTGTATTCCATGGTATTGAATTTGATATGTGATTCTGCATCATTTTTAAAGAACAACACTTATCACACTACTTATAAATTCCTATTGCATTTCCATTCACACAATCTTTAATAAATAACTGAAAGGAATATTATTAATCCATTCCTTGAATAGAAGCTAATAGTTCAACATCCATAACTTATAAGTTATAAGCTAACATAAGCTAACAGTTCAACATAAATAACTTATAAAGGCATCCACCACAACTTAAACAATAAAAGCTTAAACTACCAAATCACCTAAATTATATTGAGAAATCCTTACACATCCATCACCATAAAATATTTATTCACAGATAAACATTCCACAACAATGAAACTATCCAAAAATCTATCATTCCAATAATAGACAATCCACTGGAAAACATAGAGTTTCTTTTGTCTTCATAATGGTTTCTTGAAGACAACCATTTAGAAATTAAAATAAAAAGTCTTTGAAATATCAAGAGAGCCAAATTAAAGAAAATAACATAAAAACTAAAAACTAAAAATGGTCCCACTCCCATCAGACTCCTTCACTATCAATTATTTTAGCCTCCTCCTTGTTAACACCTCTTGTGCCTTTACTCTTTGCATGTATTCCTAGTACTTGGTGACAATTGTTGATGTTTTTGCTTCCTAGAGTTGTAGTAATCTATAACCTGGTTCTTCATTTGACCAAACCATTTTCACACTCACCAACAGGATCTTCTCTCTTATCCAAATTTATAAGTCCTCAGGTGGATCTCCATTCCATTGAGTTTAGAAGGACTTCCATGTCATTATAGTCAGATCAACTATTTCTTTCTTGAATATTTCTCTAAACTTCAAAGAGATCTCTTTTATATCTAGAATGTTTTCATCAAACTCATCATTTCCACTCCTAGAATAAGTCTTCTAACTTCCCCAACATTTCATATAATATATCAAGTGCATTATTAATTTCCTTCACTAGATTATCATACATATTCTATTTCCATTCCAATGAAATGAACTAGGAAGGGTCTAGCTCCTTAAGATTATTCACAATTTGCTCACCAATTAATATCTTAGCATCCATAAAGAGTTCAATTCTTTCATTTCTGAGCAAGCACATAGAGACTAGTTTGATCTTTTGAGTTCTGAACTTATGTTACTAACTCCTTAGCCTTATTAACAACTTTAGTGTAAAAGAGCACATATTTATTTTGAAAGAAGATAGCCTCTCTAGATATTTTATCCATCCCCTGACAAGCAGCTCTGGAATAGCTCAAATTATTTTTAATTTTCTCTATGGTGAGCACATCGATGCCCTCTACCTGAGAACTTGAGGCTTCATCAGATGTAGGAGGAGTGGCCATGAAAGAAATAAAGTTACTCAATGTGAGGAATCGAGATTCCAGTTTTATATTTTCTTTCCTATGTTATTTCACTCTCTTAATCAAGGTATTGACTGAATAATTGGCATGGTACACATCACCTTCCAGGGTTGGAGGCCCCATATCAACATGTGTGACTTTGTAGTCCACCTCCATTATTTCATCTTCATTTAAATCCTTCACAGGTTCAACAATTTCTAACATTTGATTTCCACAAGTAGCATCAGTCACCATCCTTGACATTCTCCTAGCTTTCTTAGGTTTTGAAGAGCTTTGAAGTAACTTTGAAATTATATCCACTCCAACTATCACTATAGGAATATGCTTTCTCTTCTTCTCTAGTGATTTTTTCAACCATCTTGGGGAGGCTACTACCAGACCAAAATCTTCATTTCCACTAATAGTTTCTTTAGGAGCTTTAGGAGTGAAAGGTGGATTATCACTATCAGGCAGAGAAGAGGGAAATTCAGACAGAGGAGGAAAGATATTATCTTCAACAATTTGTTGAAAGATAGCTTCAGAATCTGCAACCACAAGTTTTTCTTGATTGGTCTTCTTCTTAGGGGTAGGAGAAAGCACATTGTCTTGTTCATAGATGCTCTTCAACTTGACTATTTCTTATGGCCTATCACCATCACCTCCTGACTGAGGATTTGCACTAGAGGACCTCATAGAGGGTTTTCCCGATGATACACTTGCACTAGATGCTTATGTAGACCCCTGTTCATTCTTTTGTGATGACTTAGGCTCCTGAACAGGACCAGAAATTTGTTGTCGTTTCCCATCCAACTAGTTCTAGGTTCTTTTAAGCACTAGGGCAACACACACCCTCATATTTGAAATTTCACTTTAGCTCCAATCAACCCTAGGGTGGGATTTATCATGAAACTTTTCATATGCAAGATTTATTATTGTTGAATCCTTAGCTACATTTTCAGGAATGTGAAATGACAGACCGAAATCCTGTATCTATTTTAGCGTTAGCCTCATATAATCTCTTCTCAAAACTTCCTTCTCATTGACACAATCTTCCCAAAAATCTTCGATAGATGGCTAGTGCTAATATGATCTCCCTCCATATAGATTATGCTTCACAAAACCCTTACTGTCAAAATTAGCTCTCGTAGACAAATTTTGGAGGTTATATTCCTTGAGAATTCCTTCAGCTCCCCTGGGCATCTAGTTTGTTTTGCACACAAAAGAAGGGGTCTCCAATGGGAAGACATACCCTAAGATTTTTATATCTGTTGGTTAACAGATTTATCACCTAACTCTATATTCATATTCCCATAAAAGGTGATAAATGTAACCACAGTTGAATCGGTAACATTACAACATTACAAACTTCAAAACCGATTCTCTGTTGATTTTTAAAGGTGGCAGCTACCTTTATCTAATGTTCAATGAATGATTTTTTTAAACTAATGATGCATTTAACCAGAAAGAAAATAAAGGATGGGGATTTTAACCAAAAAGCTTCAAAGGCATCTATCAATCTCATGTAAATAGAAATAGAACTTTTGAAAGAAAGATAACAACTAAACCAATATCACTGTAGAAATTTTATTCACAGATAATAACACCATAGCAATATAGCAAAATTATATCGTCTGTCATCCCAATAATAGATATCACACTAGCAAACATTCAGTATAAATAGAATAAATCTATATGCCATAACTCAAAGATTATGCATGAATAAACTCCACCAATGTCTTCTCTATCAAAATAATAGATAATAGCCAAAATAACAGAGTTTTCCCTAATGAGTAAATCAAATTTTTCTCAAAAGATCCTAATCACATCAATCGAACCAATATTTAAACATAGCCAATGTCTTTGGTAATGGTTTCTTGAAAGTACCCTTACCAAAAATTAAAAGAAGTCATTAACTTAAAAGTGCCAACTTTAAAGAAAGTATATGAAAATGCTAAAAATAAACTATGCATCATTCCTAGCCACTTCAACTTCATCAACTTTTGGCTCCTCATTCTCTCCTTGTTGCAAAAAATTCTCCTGCATCTTCATTTTGGCTTTATATTCCCTATACCTAGTAATTATTGCAAAAATCTCCCTACTGCCTGGTGTCAATGTGATCTGAAGCCCAGTTCTCCATTTTCTGAGAGAAACTTCAAACTCGTTCAGTGTGTCAGACCTCCTTTCTAATTCAGCTTTAAAAGTTTTGAGATAAAGCTCTAGCCTCCCAAGCTTTGAGAAAGATTCTTTAGTCATCGTAGCAGGATCTACAACTTCTCTGTTGAAGACTTCTCTAAAATTTGAGCATATTTCTTTTGTGTCCAAAATTTTCTCATCAAAATCATATGTTATCTTCACCTGCAGATCATGAAAGTTCCCCTTGATTTCTTTTGACATATCCAAATACTTCTCCATCACTTCTATGATTTCCTTTACCAGGTCATCATATATGTTTAGTTTCCATTTAAGTGAATCAAGACATGAAGGATTTAATTCCTTTGGATCACTAGCAATCTATTCATTTACCAACTTCAATTGATCCATGGAAACTAACTCTTTCATTTCTTCTGAAAGTACATACAGACTGATTTGATCCTTTCTAACCTGTTGTAGTTCTGCTATTAATCCTTTTCTTTTATCAACAATGTGAGTGTAGGAAATCACAAATTTACTAATAAATAATATAGCTTCCTGAGACAATTCTTCAATCCACTCACTAGCAGCCTTGGAATAATTTATATTTTTTTTAATCAACTGCATCACAGACTCATCAATAACTCTTTCTTGGGAACTAGAAGCCTCAGTAGACAAAAAGGGAGAAACAATGGAAGAGATAAAGTTTTTGAAATCCAAAATTTGAGTTTGCAATTTTAACCTTTCTTTCCTTTCTTCTTTTACCTGCTTGGCTAAAGCATTGACTGAGTAACCGACGTGATATACATCACCTTCAAGTGTTTGGGGACCCATGCCAACATGTATGATTTTATAATCATCCATGGTTATCTTATCATCATCTACATCTTTTAAAGGTTCTGCAATTTCTAACACGTGATTACCAAAGACATCATTCAAAATTCTTGACATTTTCTAGGCTTTCTTGGGCCCTGAGGAAGATTGGAGTAATTTTGTCACTATATCTACTCCAACGGATGTCGTAAGAGTGTATTTCCTCTTCTTTTCTACTGCTTTCCTCAACCATACTGGAGAGTTTTCTATTAGACTGCGGGTTTTATCACTTTGAACAACCTCTCTAGACTCGCTAGGAATAATTGATATGTTTTCTATAGGAGGAGAAGATTCTTTAGACAAGGGCGGGAAAGTACTATCTTCAACAATATGTAGACACTTAAAAATGACCTAGGCCTGCAAGCTCTATTTTTACCACTTTCGTCCTAACATAATTATGGCATTTAATTATGTCATTGGTCCACATTCGACTATTGATTAAATAATTCATAATTATTTAATTAATTCATGTCCTTTTATTCTTCATGATTATTAAATAAATAAATTTTATTTATTTATTAAATACGTCATTAATTGTCTAAGTCTTCCTCTAATTAAATAAATTTCTTAATTTATTTAAATTACCTTTCTTCATTCACTTCTTCCTGATTATTAAATAAATGAATTTCATTTATTTATTTAATATGCCACTATTCTCATGATTAAATGAATTTATTAATTTATTTAATTATTAATCATATCTTCTAAATTAAATAATTATCTTTAATTATTTAATTGTCAAAATAACATTTCTCTCATTTTAAATAAATGAAATTATTTAAAATGATATCAAATCTTAATGGCAGTTCATTTTAGTAAATAATCTGAAAATCAATTATTTATTATCTCACAAAATCCATATTTTGAGTTGATTTGATTCAAATTGGTAACTTTCTTCCAAAAATCAAGTAATTGAGCAAATTATTGATTTTTCAAATCTGATCTTCAATTCAACTATTATCTTCTTGATTTTTTGAATCTCACAAATCAGACAGTCTTTATCTTCTTGATTTTCAAAAATCCTTATTTTCTAATTAATTATCTCATTTATTCTCCACTGTCGATTTGATTCTCTCTGATGACATCTCGACCGCTCACTTAATGATTTTTCCCTAACCCTGATTAGGGATTGTCAGATTAAATCTTGTCCTCTGATTTTAGGTCTCTGTCGAAAGTCGATCTCGTTCGTCCATTCAAAATGGAATTTTCTATAAAATGCTATTTTGCTCACATTTTGAGATAACACATAAAGGAACTTCATTATTCTGACGCATTAATATTAAAGTTATTTTTGCATTTTTGAGTCATATTGTCATAGGCATAGGCATAGTTTTATAGTTAAATCCTTCAAAGCTTGTGTAGGACATAGGAATAGTCGAAGAATTGCTAGTACGTTCGATCTGAGGGCAACATTTGCAGCAAGTTAGGAGGTGCTACGAAGAGGAATCATGGAAGCTTCAACAGTTATCTAGTATAAACGTTTCTTCTCTTAGTTTTCAATGTACTTCGTAGTTCTTTGGGTTTATAGTCTTTGTTGATTTGATAACATCTAACATACCTAAAATTTACCCTTAGATAAATTGGTGAACTCGACGTTTTTGTAGAGAAATTTGTGTGTTTTCTTGTTTATTTTTGTTGTTTTGCAGGTTACAACCAAGAATTCATATGAAATCCCGTCATCTTCTTTTGAGCACAAAAAAATGGGTGAATAAAATATTTTGAAACCATTATCTGGGTTTTTTAGCTCTCGTTATCAGCTTTCTGGAACTTCAAATGGTTTAAAATTTCGTTAAGATTTGAGAACGTTATGGCAGTTTTAGTGATCACAGTTTTTTAAGCTTTAACTGTTAAAACCCAATTTTTTTTTTATTTATAACACTTTTGTCTTGTAGGATTTTGCAAAACGTTTTTTGGGTTTTGAAGGTCTATGTCATAGCTTTCCATAGATATCTACGGTTTAAAATTTAGTTTAGTTTTGAGGAAGTTATCACTATTTTAGTTTGTTGTTTTCATTTAAGTTTTTTTACTAATCTTTGTTTGCAGCGTGTGGCGGTTACATTTTGTGGGTCCAAGATTGGTGGATAAAATTCCTAACTTGTGGTCTTGTAGGTTCGAATGTCGAAGACTCACTACTAAACAATGTGCTTGTCTTTTTTTTAGATTAAAACACATTTCCTTTTAGTGCACTTAAAACGAACATGTTTTTTCTACTTTGTCTGATTGTGTTTGCAAAATGGTAGGTGATTATGCTCTCACCTTGTGAAAACTTGGTGATCAAAAAATCAGACCCATTTTTTTCTTTTTTCTTTTTTTGGTTATACACCCTTACGACTTAGTAATCGAAGTATCCTCTCCCCTTGTGCTTTCGGGCGATCCTAGGTGTAAGAGAAATGGTTACTAACTCTAAAACTTGGGCCTGTTCTGGTGAGAAAAAATACTCACCCCAGGACGACTCAGACTGGTAGCACCCTGAACTCGAGGGACTTCCAGCCAGTATATAAAAGTGGATTCTTGGGGAAAGCCCAAGAATCATGCATATGGTTCTGACGAGATGGATCTTAAAGGGGAATCTTGTCGCATGGATCATGCCCTACGAACAAAATGCCCTTACTAAACACCCACTATTTTAGAGGCCAACCATTTTTCAGCCATTTTTTGGTATAGTGTAGGGTACAGTATCATGTCCGAAGACACTCACTACTGATCCCCTTGAGTAGAGATAGCAGTTTTTGGAAAGTCACTACCCAATAATTTGAAGTTGGTGTGCTCGAATGACATTAATGAGCTGTGGAGGGGAGCCAATGCCACCAAAATTCTAAGCTATCCACTCTCGAGAAGGAAAGGTGTTTAGCACCAATCCAGGGTATATCAGTGGGCTATATCAAGTATACAAACCCTTGGCCTATTAGGATCGTGCTTGTCTCATGTGCGTTTGCATACAAATATTGTGCTTGCCAAGTGTTTTCAGACATTCAAAAAAAATAAAACATCACTTTAAAATCTGGAAACAAATAGTCAACATCAAACAACTCATAATTTTGACCAAAATTGCAAACAAATCAGACTCTTTGCATCTTTCACCGCAACTGCTAAAACACATTCACTATTTTGTGTCGCATTTGACTTTAGAGCCACATTTGTTGACACCACAACACATTTGCTACTTTCAACTATGCATTTTCTTGGAAAAAAACAAGACTGTCACAGACCAGAAATCAAAGTCAAACTTTTCCAAACTGTCCATAGACATCTTTTTGTAGAAGCATAGGGTGGTTAGGAAACTTTCTTCCAAGTCATTTGGACCTTTGCATTTCCATTCTTTAGACATTCAAGTCATCTTAGTCATCACCTTGCATAATTTATCCTTAAAAAAAAATCCAAAAATATTGTCATAACTTTCATCATAGTCCTCATTTGGCATCTAGACTTGGCATTGGTCATTTTCCTTAGTCAACATTTTCATATTAGTCTTCATTGTCACCTTGGCATTTGGCATCCTTTCTTGATAATTTTATCACCTTGCATTAGTCATTTCCCTTAGACAAACGTCATTATCACTTTGCATTTAACAACATCATGACATCCACCACCTTGTCTTCCCTTCAACAAAATATTGATAGGCTTGCTAGTAAAGTTGAATACCGGTTACTCTATAGAGGTCAATACCAACAAGCCTTCGAATTTAAGAGACAATTCCTCCAAACCGAAAATCAATGCCCTTCGTACCAACAATCCATAATTCCTAGTCCTCCATCCGTCTATCCTCACTACCAAAAGTCACTTAACACTATCCATGGCATTAGTCCGCAACAAACATCCATTAATCACTGTTATCCTAACTTTGATAAGGGAAACCAACTGTCCACTAGTCCATTCCAAATCTCCACATCATATGCTAGTCCTTCACCTATCAATCTCATCTATGTCTACATGCCTTATCAACCATCTACCAACTCATGTCAGGTCCCCACATCATACCATATCGATCCGGTCCAAGTCTCCACGTCCTATTTCAATCAACCTTACACTAGTCTAGTCCAAGTCTCCATGTCATATTCTATGTCATCACCAACTAATCCAGTACTAGTCCCCATGCCATGTTCTAGGTCGTCATCCACTAGTCCAGTCCAAGTCCCTATGTCCTATCCTAGTCCTTCACATACTAGTCTCATCCAAGTTTACATGTCCTATCCTAGTCTTTCACACACCAATCCAATCCAAGTCTCCATGTCATATCCTAGTCCTTCACATACTAGTCCAGTCCAAGTCTCCATGTCCTATCCTAGTCCTTCATCCATTAATCCTTTTCAAGTCACTCCCTCAGAAGCCACATTTAGTCATGAAAATTTTGTCATTACTCAAAGCCACGTCCCATTGTCTAAACTTGAGGATACATGTCAAAACGAAAGCCCAAAGCATGACCTTATAATGTCACCCTCATGTCAAGAACAAGGTAGCCCATCCCATGACCATATCTTAAAGTCCATTCAAGAAGTCCTTCAAGACAATCATGACATCCAAAACACACCTATCCTTAACAACAATTCTATTTCCAATCATATCATCCATGACAACCCCATCTTTGACCAAGACCCTACCATTGACCAAGAAGTCCAAATCCATGACAACCCCATCTTTGACCAAGACCCTACCATTGACCAAGAAATCCAAAACAATCCACTCCTTGACCTTTACACCATTTATGATCAAACACTTGCTAACCCTATACAAGCCTCGACTATTGACACTTTCCAAAATGAGACACTTGCCTCCATTGGACCCATAGATGATCTTCCTCCAGAAAGAGTCTTCCACTATGGACGTATTTGCAAATGATGAGGCTATAGCTAACTTCATGGGACTATATGATAATGACCATCAACACGGTTTTGGCATTGACTTGGAAGCACCAATAGAATCATCTAAACCTGACATGTCACAAGATCAGACCAAAGATATCAGTTAGAAATATGTCCAACATGACAATGAAGCTAAGACACTTTATCAACTAGGGTCATCTTTCTTTATCAGAGCAGGCTTTCTCGCAGATGAAAACATTCCAAGTAATAGTGTCCACATACATCATGATGGGTTAACATCTTGCTTTCAAAACAAAAAATACCCCATCACAAATAGAATCTGTCAAAGCATGCATTATCAAGGCAAAGGACTAGGCATACACGAGCAAGGCATTCAAGAACCAATACAACTTCAAGAAAATTACAGACATCAAGATCTTGGCTATTCTTTAGTTAGAAAATCAAATGATGTCAGTGGAACCTCCTCGATACTGGGGGCAACCTTGTGAGATACAAACATCAAAATAGAGTCCATGATAAATCCTTGTAATAAGGTTGTTGCCATCACCCCTTCCACCCACACCATAAACCGCCATTCTCAACATCTTAAACCTTCCCTTTGGAACCAACAAAGACAAAAGTCATACAAATCAAAAGATCAAAATCAAATGTCAAAGGCCATTGAATCAAACAAAAAGACAAGTGGACAAATGAAATTAAAATGGATCCCAAAGACAAGTGGATCAAGCAAAGAAAATATGTCAAAAGAAAAAGTCAATCACAGTGTGGAGCCACAATACAAGAGGACTCCCACATATAACAAATGTCCAACACCTTCAAAATGGTCATCAAGCAAGGCATCTAAAGGTGTTGGTTCCAAATGCCATCCCTCCAAAATCTGTCGTCCACCATACCAAGTTTGGAAAATAAAAAGTGATTCATCTAAATGTCCAAAAAACTTTTCCACATCTACCATCATCTGTCATAACCCTACATCTTGCCTAAAGTCCAAAAATCCCACGTCACAAATCTGACACATCATGGTAGCAACTCTTTACCACAAGGACTCTCATGGCACTCTATCGCAATGTGTGTATTCCGATAAGGCCAACTCTAGTATTAGAAAGGATCACAATGACATTAATCAGTTGTATGCAAGCGCTATGATCCTAGCAAGACAACTCCTTTAGCAAGGTCATTATTGGAATATCATGGCACCAGTCTCTACATCGGCACCGCCAGTGGATTTAGAACAATCAGTGGTCATCTAAAGCATCCATGCTATCCACACAATTAGAAATACAAAAAAATTGAAAAATGATAAAAAAATTGCCACCCAGATGAAAACCTAGCAAACAGGTGTCTTGGTGACACCAAAAAAATAAAATAAAAATCAAAGTCATGAAAATAGTAAAGAGAAAAATTTCATCCAACGGTGAAAACCTAGCAAACAGGCGCCCTGGATAAGTACCATGATGAAAACCTGACAAACAAGTGTCATCTGTAAAATAAATTGTCTATGTGGACTCTTACACTTGGGGGCAAGTCGTCTCATATCCTAGGATTTCCTCATGACATTGACATCCGACCATTTCATTCATATCATTTTCATCCATTTTCCCACCTACCTTGGTCTTGACATAAAACTGGCACACATAAATCATGCTTTGGAAAAATTCTTGACACGTCTATCCTTTGGTCATATACGATTCACGAAATGTCATGTCATTACTTTCATAACCTCATTATCCTTATACGAAATAGTCCTAAATTATCATATGACAATTCCTTTAGTCTCATGTCTCCTATCCTTTACCAAGGCCACCTCTCACCCTTTCATGTATGTCACCTATCTTGGCTTTCCCTTGTCAAACGGTCTAAGGATACTCCATCATCCCATCTAGTCCTAACCAAGTCATTCCAAATGCATTGAGTGCATCATCCAACACATTACTTAACTTTGTTCCTGGCTTGGCTGCAGACCTCAATACTTTTGTCACATTATCGCCGTCCTCACATTGTTTCGGGATGCGCCCTTCCCATGTCAAATAACATTGTCATCACTCGTCAATTGGTATTCAACTTCACTAGGGGCACAATCATGTTTGTCCTTGGATTCTCATGTGTAGGCATTAGTCACATGCATTTGTCATTATCATTGTAAAAAGTCCTGAAAAAAGACAAAAACATTGTAAAAAGTCTTGAAAAAGGGAAAAAACATCAGAAAAGGTCCTAAAAAAAACAAAAACATCATAAAAAGTCCTCAAAAAAGAAAAAAAATGGCAAAAAGTCTTGAAAAAAGACAAAAACATGGCAAAAAGTCCTGAAAAAAGACAAAAACATCATCAAAGCCTTGAGAAAAAGAAAAAAACATCATAAAATGTCCTGAAGAAAAACCTAAAAATTTGAAAAATGTCCTGAAGAATCCACAATAAACTCAAAATGTAACACCCCGTCGTGCGAACCCCAAAGGACAAATAAACAATAATTATAGCACAATTTTTTTTAAAAAAAATTAACATAACATACATGTAATACACATTAAGACATGACATGAATTTCAAAGTAGATTCATTAACACATACATCCCTTGGGGTACACGAGGAGTCATTACGAGACTGAGATCCACACAACGACAATAAAGAATAAAATCCAAAGATACAATCCATAACAAAATAAACATTAATAAATATAACACATACATGTTAATCATTGATAAGAAACCATCTGTATACATGAATACAACATATGCATAATTAATTTAACACATTGAATTACAATTGCCATGGCCAATATCCACACTGAGTTTAACATTACATTACAGTACAATGTTCTAGAGGTACAATGATACAAAAGTGTTTCCAAACATAAATGGAAACCATACACAAGATAACATGATACAAATAAATAGATGAAAACTGGCTCCAAGACAGATACAACTCTGGAGTTGCTGCAACAGCACCAATCCGCACCTCTCGATCCTTGATTGGGGACCCAATGGGGTGCTTAGCACGTTCCACCCGACCATGTGAGTCCGAAGACCCACCCCCCGTGCTAGGAGCTAAACAAGAAAGAGACCGCAACCAAGAACATCCAAATAGGGAACCACAAGACTCAACGCCATACAAAAGTATCATAAAACTCAAGAATTACAAAGACATAATCAACAACATCCAAGAGTCATTAAAATAACTTAAAATCATAAATCTCATCACATAAATCAAAGCAATGACCAATAACAAGTAACCAAAGGATGATCATGAAACACTTCCCAATCAATTGAATTAATAAACATAATACAATTCCAAATTGCAATTAAACAACACAATAACATCATATCACAGTATCAAAAGAGTACAAGGTCATAAGTCGAATATCACTGAGAACATACAAGATCACAAAGTACACCAAAAATGTATCAAGGTAATAATCACAAATCAATATAAATCCATATATCAACAATCCAAACCAATTCCCACAACCTACTTCCAGAGGAACACAATAAAGTAAACACATGGGCAACTAGGGGAGAGTGTCATCGCATAGTCCTACATGGGCTGTCCTGTGCTCTTCCTCCCAACTGGAGGCGCCGGTCCCATCTATGGCTGTCCTGTGCTCTTCCTCCCAACTGGAGGCGCCGGTCCATAGGGTGACTCATGCGGAGCCATAGGCCTCTCGTGAGGACGAGGTCACGACCTTGCCAACCACGGCCTTCTCAGCCTTCCATTAGTCTATGAAAGCACTAATGAAGATGAGGCATCCATTTTTTAAAAATCTTATAATGATATTACTACCCAACCCTCCTAAGTTAATTATTAGGTTTTCACTTGATTACTAACTCACTCGTGGGTTATCCTGTGCCCTTCCCCTTAAGCGGGGCGCCATCCCCCACGAGGAGCCACTCTCCCTAGAGACCCAACAACATAAAAACCAAAGGGTTGTACCATCATAATTTGAACAAAGAATCACAACATAAAAGCATGCGAGGCATTACCCATCTCGCTAACAAGTACAAAATCAGAGTCTCAACAATTCTCGTACAACCCTTTCAAAAATCCAGATACCAAAACACTTGCCACCTCAAGGGCACATAAGAGAAAGAACATCAACTGACATCATCTCAAGCCTCTGGAAGCCAAAAAGACTGAAAACCCACAAACAAGGGTATGAAGTAACACAAGATTTTCCCACAATAATTCCCACACAAGGATAAAATTTCCCCCAAAGATGAGTTTAACTCAGAAAAGCCACACAAAGAAAGCTTCGTCAAACCCCATCCACAAATCAATCATCCTTAAAACAAAAATGCAATCCACATATCAACAAAAATCACTCAACATCCAAAAGCCACCAACTAGGCGTTCCACGGGAGACCTCAATTTTCTCCTCACGAGAACCCCCTTCAGTGGCACACAAATTACATTTATAAAATCAGCAATATGGCAATGACAACAATTATCTAATCACATTCTCAGTTAAAAGAAACCAACCTACTCAAAAACAATTACAATCTCAAGGTTCTAAATAACTATCCATATAAGAACCTTATTTGATAGAAACTCAGATTGTCATAAAGACTAACTAACAATCCAAAAGAAATAATTAAGAACAAAAACTCAATCCAAGGGACAATTTTAAAACTCATTTACATAATAACACTCAATTACCAATGGTAACCATAGTTCTAATTTTCTAACTCCTATAATAACCCCTATAAACAAATCATTTTCTGAATATAACCACATTAATTACAAGGGCTTAAAGAAATAATCCCATATCTTATAAGCACCCTACTAAAGAATCATTACTAAAAAACCTCTATAAAACATAATTTCCAATTAATCCTATATATATACTCATGCAAAAGGATAACTTTTGTTAGCATGTTCAAATGATAGATCAAAAGGGACATTAAAGTCATCACTAACAAATCAAAGCAATAAACATCAAATAACACATTTATTATCTATTCGACTATAAGTCAACTAAGGATGAAGCCCCCATTCAAAGATAACGTATCTCAAGGTAATATACAAAAACGGAAAAAAATAAAACATCCTTTCAACCATTTTAAGAAATGCTTATTCTCTAAAGTGATGTTATCATTATCTCGCTTAATATTTTTACCTTTGTTATTTGTTAATTTGAAAATAAATAAGTAATCAAGCTTGTCTAACTTTATCTTCCTCACTTCACAAAGTTTAAAATACATTCATTTAATATGTTATGAAATCATCTCTTGATATAATAGTTGATATTTTTCATATAGCTTTTACAGAGGAGATCATATATATATATATATGTTTATATCTGCATATAACTGAACATTCAATTGCTTATGCTTAATTTTCCACCATGAAAATATTTTCAAATATTAAAAATTCGGGTATATTCTAATCATTTAACTATCATAACTGATAACTACTTCCCAAATCGCTTGTAATCCTATTTACCTTATTTATTTATTATTAATCTAGCTCTAGCACAAATGCACTCAACAATTTCCTAAAGTTTCAATCCAATAACTCAGCCATACCGCAAGGTGTAAGCACTCTACAAACACAAAGATTAATGATTCAATATCTGACCTTCTTTTGCTGGGTCTTAAACATGCTACAACTTATATTCAAGTGTCGCAGCTTAGACAGGTTGAGAATGCAATCAAAGCGATTATTTAAACCTTTAAACTTCCTATTATGCTCAAGTGCGACAGTTGAGATAGGTTGACAAAGGAATCAGAGAGATTATATTAAATCTATACACCCTACCATGTTCAAGTGCGCTGCTACAACAGGTTGACAATGAAATCAGTGAGATTATTTAATTTACTCCACCTTTGCAAGTCTAAATGTTGTAGCTGAGAAAGGTGTTCAATGGTTTCAGGGAGGCTATATAATTTTGTACAACGCCTCAACTCTAAATGCTGAAACTGTGACAGGCTGCCAAGTAGATTAGAAAGTGAATATTGGAATTTGGAAATATCGCCATCTACTCACATTATCATCAAATCTCAAATGTTATCCTCAAGACAGAAGGGAAGGAGAAAGGTGAGGTGCAAATACGCGACTTAAGAGGAGGAGAATTAATGTACAACTTTTCCTTTTTGAACCAGACGCATTTCTGTTTGCTGGCAAGTTTCCAGAGACGCGCTCAAGTTTGAAAATTGGGAGATAAATTTATTTTCAAGTGCTGCAATTGTGATATATTGTCAGAAGAATCAAGAAGGTTATTTAAATCTTTAAACTCCCTATTAAGTTCAGGTGCTGCGGCTGAGGTAGGTTGACAATAAAATCAGAGGGATTATCTAAACCTTTGCCAAGTTCCATGCAGGAGGTGTCAAAGTAATATTAAGAGAAGATAACAACGCTTCATCCAGATTATTATGGCACGGAAAGGGGAAGAAGAAAATTAAATAAGGCAAAGGAATTGCAACTAACAATATCAAGATTAATGAGCAGCCGAGGAGGTAAATACAAACATTCAAATAATTGAGATTTTCTAAGAGAAATATCCACGTCAATACTCGTACATGGCTATATACATTAAGCATTCTATAAAAATATGATATGGTTGGCATCATACCTATTTGCAATCTTTCCTCTTAAGAATCGGGGTGTCTTTTACCTTGGCCATATTGAAATCCCCATTGTTCCATGACTGTTAAACTTGCACATGCCCCTCGAACTTAAGACAGAGAGAAGTGATCCGTTTCTCGCCTTCCTTCATCTTTTGGTGGAGCAGCAAAACTCGAGCACATCTTCGCAGCAATAGCAGCCCCCTCCACATGGCTGATGGATTCTTCTTCTAATCCTAACATCATTATTCAAATATTTCTTAGCTTGTCCGATGATCCAGGATCCTCCCTCTCCCTCTTCATTCTCCGTACGGAAATAAACTTGTTGTCTGGTCACAGCGATCAACAGAAGGAGGGTGGTCTCTGCACCTCCCATCCCCCTTTCCATCTTCCCTCCATAAGCTAAATATAGTTATTATTTATTTTTCATATTCTATAGTTCCCTTCGACTTCCAATTGCTCTCCAGGTGAAGTTTCTTTCTAGCTTTTCTTGTTTTAAAACCCTTCAGCTTCCTATCTCCTTATCCAATTAAATTCCTTATTATAATAATTATCTTTGAACAACTAATAAATTATTAATTATTATCGAATATCATTAAAGAATACTTTTTACAAAACAATTAGTTTATTTATTTATTAATAACTCTTTACTTAATATTTTATAAACCTAATTTATTTAATTTTCATCTTAATTTCTAGTTTTATTTCCTAAATGCTATTTTAATTAATTGAGTACAAATTCCATCAAATATTATGTTAACTACATAAACTAATCACACACAAAACAACAATGATGCAATTAAACACAAAATCCGGAAAGGTCACAACGGAGGGGCACTACACAAAATGTCTAGAAAATACAAAAACGAAGTCATTCCTTGTCAAGTTTATCAAAACAGTCAATCTTTGTCATTTTTCCAAACTACGTTGTCTCTGCGCATTTGCTACATAGGCAAGGCTCATTTTTGAGTCCCCGAGATATTAGGTTAGTCCTTTTAGGTTTGTCAAAATAAAATCATGACGCAATCTTTGGTCATCAAGACAAAGTCATTGGTCGTGTTGAACTACGAGGTCTCTGAGTGCATGACGTAGGCAAGGCCATCTGTCGATGAGCTCCCGAGGCCACACTAGGTCAATCCATTAGGGTTCATGGCACTACACTGACACACATGTCAAAATTCTTCAAGGCAAGAAAAATCATTTTCCATATGGAAAAAATCCTATAACAAAGTGAAACAATCATTTATTCAAACATGACAATCACATCAGCATGTCAAAGATATCGACATATAGTCAACACAAGTCAAACTTTAGTCAAACTCAGTCAAAATTGTCACAACCAGTCAAACTGTCAACTCTTGGTTATTCTTTCAGATGAGTCCTTCTTAACAATAGCCTTTGTCATTTATGCCTTAGGATGTGTCCTTCCTAGGCATCGTCATCTGACTTTTTTTGAGGAATCCTTTTGACATTTAAGGATCACTCCTCTTGACATTAGTATTCTTCAGATGTGTCCTTCTGAAGAACAATCTCTCTTATTCATGCCTTCGGATGTGTCCTTCCAAGGCATTTTCATTGTCATCCGACATTTTTGAGGGATTATTTTCGACATTTAGGGATCAATCCTCTCGACATCAACATTATTCAGGATGTGTCCTTCCCGAATTTGGCAATCTTCGGCATTCATCATCTTGGCATCATCAAAACCTTAACACCCTGGCATCTCGACATCGTCAAACGTAACATCTTGACATCAAAACATTGGGTATCATATCACGGTGTTTGTTGGCCATCACAACAATTTGCCCAATGATGATTAAGAGCAATAAATATAAAAAGTCCTATGGTAATGTTTTGAAGGATTTGGTCTAGGAACTAACCTGCATCTTCTTTAGTCTTGTCATCTTCTCTCACCCATCTCATATAGGCATTGCATCCATATCATCATCCATATCTTTTGCACTAACATTTCTTTGTCTCTTCATATTCTAGTCTTCTCATCAATTTTGAGCGCACACCCGTGTTCTTAGAACCCATCTGTCCTCTCGAGGGGGCATACCGCTACCTCCCTCATCATTCTTTCTCATCCTATTTTGCACTGGGGCATATTTTTGACTTATTTTCTTTGTCACAATGCGACATGCTACATTATGACAAAGAGGGGCAAAATGTAGACACTTAAAAATGACCTAGGCCTCCAAGCTCTATTTTTACCACTTTCGTCCTAGCATAATTATGACATTTAATTATGTCCTTGGTCCACATTCGACTATTGATTAAATAATTCATAATTATTTAATTAATTCATGTCCTTTTATTCTTCATGATTATTAAATAAATAAATTTTATTTATTTATTAAATACGTCATTAATTGTCTAAGTCTTCCCCTAATTAAATAAATTTCTTAATCTATTTAAATTACCTTTCTTCATTCATTTCTTCCCGAATATTAAATAAATGAATTTCATTTATTTATTTAATATGTCACTAATTCTCATGATTAAATGAATTTATTAATTTATTTAATTATTAATCATATCTTCTAAATTAAATAATTATCTTTAATTATTTAATTTTCAAAATTAACATTTCTCTCATTTTAAATAAATGAAATTATTTAAAATGATATCACATTCTTAACTGACAGTTCATTTTAGTAAATAATCTGAAAATCGATTATTTATTATCTCACAAAATCCATATATTGAGTTGATTTAATTCAAATTGGTAACTTTCTTCCAAAAATCAAGTAATTGAGCAAATTATTGATTTTTCAAATCTGATCTTCAGTTTAACTCTTATCTTCTTGATTTTTCGAATCTCACAAATCAGGTAGTCTTTATCTTCTTGATTTTCGAAAATCCTTATTTTCTAATTAATTATCTCATTTATTCTCCACCGTCGATTCAATTCTCTCTGATGACATCTCGACCACTCACTTAATGATTTTGCCCTAACCCTGATTAGGGATTGTCAGATTAAATCTTGTCCTCTGATTTTACGTCTCTGTAGAAATTCGATCTCATCCGTCCATTCAAAATGGCATTTTCTATAAAATGCTATTTTGCTCACATTTTGAGATGACACACAAAGGAACTTTGTTATTCTAACGCATTAATATTAAAGTTATTTTTGCATTTTTGAGTCATATTGTCATAGGCATAGGCATAGGCATATTTTTATAGTTAAATCCTTCAAAGCTTGTGTAGGACATAGGCATAGTCGAAGAATTGCTCATACGTTCGATCTGAGGGTAACATTTGCAGCAAGTTAGGAGGTGCTATGAAGAGGAATCGTGGAAGCTTCAGCGGTTATCTGGTATAAACGTTTCTTCTCTTAGTTTTCAATGTACTTCGTAGTTCTTTGGGTTTATAGTCTTTGTTGATTTGCTAACATCTAACATACCTAAAATTTACCCTTAGATACAATATGCTTAAAGACGTTCTCTGAATCTTCTGACATAGGTTTTGTTTGGACATTTTTCTTTTTAAGAGCAGGGGTGGATGGGTTGTCTTGTTCACATATTGATTTTGATTTAATTGATTTCTCTGGCTTTTCACCATCTCCCATAGATTGTGAATTGGCACTAGAAGACTTGATGACTATCCTCACCGATGATGTACCTCCAGAGACTACTTGGCTAGATCCTTGCTCATTTTTCTAGGACGATTTTGGTTCATGAACAGAACCAACAACCCCACGCCATTTTCCTTCCAACCAATCTTGAGTCCTTTTGAGTACTGGTTCGGCCCATTTACTCATATATAAAACTTCATCTTTATCCCAATCAACTCTGAGATGTGATTTATCAGGAAACTTCTCATATTTAGGATCAAGAACCATCGAATCTTCAAACACATTTTCAAGAATTTGGAAAGAGAGACCAAAAATTTGTATCTGCTCAAGGGTTAAACTCATATGGTCCCTTCTAAAAACTTCATTTTCATTAGCACAATCTTCCCAGAAATCTTCAATTGAAGGTTGGTGTTGATATGAGCCAAAGGCATACAAATTTTTTCTCACAAAGCCCTTGCTATCAAAATTAGTTCTTACAAACAAGTACTGGAGATTGTATTATTTGAGAATCCTTTCAACATTCTTAGCCATCTGATTACTTTTGCAAGAGAAATAAGGAGTAACTAACGGGAAGGTATACCCTCGCTTTCCCATATTCATGTATTTTATATTTACTATGGCCATTTGTCTGGAGACCTCCAAAAATACTAGTAAATCCTCAGGGTACTTAGGCAATTTAAGTGGAGCCTTCTCGTAACGTCCAATTCTCAAATAAGAAAATATATCAAATTGGATATAAAAACTTCCAAACTTCAACACCAGAGATTTTGATTCAGGGGAAAAACACATTTTAGGGTTTCCATCCAACTTTCTCATAGCTTCCATTAAAAAGGAATCATTAACAAGACAATATTCTCCCATCCCAACCTGCCTGGTAAATTGTGGATAACACTTATACACAGGCATGCCAGGACTTGGTGGTACTTGTGGTTTCAACCCTAGCCAATAAGCTCTTTGACTAGCAATGATATATATCAAACAAGAACACAGATGAAAGGTAGTAGTCTTCTGAAAGTTAACTAATTTCTCATGCAAGTGAAAGAAAATTATCTCAGCCCAATCGATAAACACATTATCATCACAGATAACTAAAATGAACTGACACATCCAGTCTTCAAATAATTCAACTTGTGCATTCCTAACGATACGATGAAGTAAAGCAATAACATCAACAATTTCTACTTTAAAATGTGTCCCCTTATGTTTATTGGGAAATTGAGACTTACCTTTCTTCTCTGATTTTAACCACCCTTTGGCCATAGAATTTTTACACTAGGTTTCATTAGTCCTGAAATATTCATTAGTTGTTACAACAGACATCTCCTTTACGGGTGTCTTCTCTAAAATTCCCAATGCTTGAGAAACGACCTCAGGAAAAATTTTAGCTACAATGTTACGTCTGCGGCCTTGATTTCCTAGGTTTTAGGAATGTACCTTCTTGCACATGCAACAATTAGGTCAACACTCAGAACTACTTCTGGAAAACCTTCGACCTGAGCTAGTCCACTTTCGAACACCTTCACATCTACAACATATTTTTCTTTACTATCCAGACGTGCCCAAAATTCTTCCAATTTTAAAAGTCCTAGCTCTATATCCCTCACACCAAGCCAATGATTTTCAATTTCAGACTGCATGAGCTCACTATGCCTAATGAGATGCTTGAATTCCTAAAGAAATAACAGCAGTAGGTAGAAGTACAACTGAGGCTTTAACAAATAAGTTCTCACCACCTTCAAGCCATATAAAATGACAAGACGTGCAATCAATGTGGAGTAAAAAGACAATGTAGGATAAATGTCTAAGTAAAACTTCGCTACCCACGTATGTCATTATTTTTGATAGGACATGCTTTAAATGAGGCATTCAATTTCATACCTCAAAAAGATAGCCTTTAAATCTACATACTTTTAGAAATTCCTAAAAAGACAACTCAAGTTTATTCTGTACATAGCGTTCAATGAGATGTCAGACGATAGCACCTTTGAAAGGAAAGATAAGTCCATCATATCGCGTGGTCGCTGAAACTTGGAACCTCAAAACCAAAGTCTGAAGTTTCAATGTTTTTGAAACCTCCAACCCATTGACTAAATCCACACACCGTAAGTCAAAGGTTACGTATGCATGAACTTAAGTTACTCAACAAAGTGAGCCAAGTTGGGGAATTGGGTAGTTATGAGAATTTAGAACTCCATGATAATGCGACATGTCAAATGGTTATAAAACTTGGAGGCCTAGCGACTAAGCTTGCTTTGCTCCCTTGAGTCTACAACGATACATCAAATGTTCTATCGAACCATTGAGTAATTTATGATATAAATAATAAACATGTGTTTTAAAGTTTTTTTATTTTTAGCCATTAATGCGCTCGGATTATCAAGGCCTTTACAAAATGAATTACAATGTCACATTAATAGCAGTAGCACAATCATTAATAGCACAACCATTAATAGCACAGTAACACTTAACATTGCAAAGGACTTAATAAAAAGAATTACAATGTCAAATTAATAGCACAACCATTTACTTTATTACAACTGAATTACAATGTCACATTATTACATAGTACAAATACAAATGTAAGCACAAGCGCCAAGCTTCTGCTAGATCGCTGGTGAAAACGTAAATGTAATTCATGTGTGTCTGAAAATAAATGGGACTTGTCGGGTCAACCATGTGCTCTGAATTTCAATTTTTGGTAAACCCTAACAAGAATGACAACTTCCGGGATTAGCCATGGCTCTGAAAATAAATTCATGGGGAAAGGTAGACTAATGAAACTAGGGAAATAGGAGCTGTGAAGATACAAAATGTACTTATCCCCTTTGAAAATAAGAGTCATGCAAAAGATGAGGGGTTGTAAAACTGCTCCCATCTTCTACTTGCAACTTCCATGCATTGGGAGAGCACTTATCTTCATCAGAGCTCCTCATCCTGGCTCAAAACCTGTCTAAGAAGTTAGGTGAACCAAATCAGCTTCTTTCCAATTCCACCCATTCTGAACTTAAAGGAAATTGGTCTTTTACTCTATAACTACATAACTGCAAGCAGGAGAATTTAGAGTATCCCCAATAATGCCACATCATCTTCTTCCTGAATCCTATTCCTTATTAACCCTACAAAATGAAAACCCTTATGACAATTCAAACATTGCACTCAAATTCTCAATAGTAAAGCCTTTAGCCTTCAACGAATGATTTCCATTTTCAGTTGTGCTCACTATCCTTATTTATGGGCAACACTGCCACTAATAGTTCCACTACCAGCCTGGTCGTTGTGTACAACTCACACGTGTCACATGTGAGGTTAGGTATAATCATGATTCATGAATCATAATCGCGATTCACTCAAACTAAAAAACATACTTAAATTTTAATTGATTCATGTAACTTAAGCCTTACGATTATTTAAATGTTTAATTTGATTGACGTCTGGACTCTGACAGGCTGGCAATTGTCAAAATCGCTAGTGCCCCTCAAAGTTCAAACGATATGAAATCATTACAAATATTGTTTCACTATCCATTTAGTCCTGCATTGGCAGCAAATTCTAAACCGTTGATCATTGTAAATCTAACGGTTAAAGGGTGATTCTAGAGGTTTAAGTTTGCAAGACTACCGCTTTGTGCATTTCATTCTCGAATGCAACTACAACCATACATCAAATGTTCATCGAATGGTTGAGTAATTTATGAATTATGATATAAATAATAAACAAATGTTTTAAAGTTGTTTAAAACTTTAATGCGCTAGGATTGACATCAAGGCCAAGGGGCCGATAACTTGGCGTTGCAAAGGACTTAATAAAATGAATAATGATACCGGGAACCAGGGGAGAAGGTCAACGACATATTAGAAATCAACAACATTTTAATTTTTGGTAAACCCTAACAAGAATGACAACTTTCAACTTTTAGTGTTTATAATGTTTTTTTATCAATTTGATGGCAATTTTCTTTTTTCATTTGTATTGCTTTATGTTTTACTTTTAAATCTGTATGCAATTTTTTTTTTTTGCTAGGTAAAACACTGCTAGGGGAAGTACCCTGTATTGATTATAAAAAAAGGATTACATGAGTTTATATTTTTCAAAAAACCACTTTGAAGGCCTTTTCTGTCAAGTGACCTTCCCTGATCAGCTAGCCCACCCAGAATCCAGATTCCCTGTTCAAAACTAAAAGATTGAGAATTTCAATTAAATGCAATTTAATACATTGAGGCATTGAAAAGAGAGAAATGAGCCTTGATCTCGCCACGTTTCTGCATCTAACGGTTCTATTGTTATTCTGGAGGTTTCAATTCTCAAGTCTATTGCTTCAAAGATTTACTTCCGAAATGCAACTATAGTCGTCCATCAAAACTTCATCGAATGGTCGTGAACCTTGTGGTTATATTGATTTTCCTTTACATCCTTTATGTAAAACTTTCTTAAGTTTTTAAGCCTTGGTCCTACGTTCTTTGTAGGCGGTCCCTCTTTTAAAACAAACTTTTTGCATGTGCATATTTCTGCCACTTAAGTTATTCTATCGCTCATTGCCAAAATCCAACCCATCAGTTTCATTCCAATCAAACGGTTCTAGTGTAATTCTGGAGGTTTTAATTCAAAAATCTATTGCTTGAGAGATATACTTCTGGAATGCAACTATAGTCGTCCATCAAAAATTCATCGAACGGTAGTGGTCCATAATGTTGTGTGGTCGCTGAAACTTGGAACCTTAGAACCAAAGTCTGAAGTTTTGAAGTTTTCAAAACTTCTAACCCACCGACTCCATAGATGACCAAGAAAGACTTACAACTAAGGTTAGGAAAAGCACCAAAACTTGATTGCCCCCAATCAGGTGTGAGATCAATTTATTAGGTGCAAAGGGGTAGCATCGAATGAAAAGGATGATTTCCCATTCATTTAAATTTTGTGATGGTTTGTTCATTTAATTGCCTTCCCCTTTAAATTTATCAATAGAACATATGTACGTCTAGCGTCGGCAAAAAACCTTCATAAATGCTTCACTTTTTATGGAAACTATAGAACCCCTCCATTTATGCTTATGTTTATGTTTACATGTTTTCATACTGTTAGATTTTGGTACCTTGGTTTGGATATTTTGATCGCTGATTTTGAGCGACAGTGGATTCACTTTGTCACATGATGATACATTGTATTGCAATATTAATTTCTAATATGCTTTGTTATAGCGTAGATGTTTTCTTTCAAATGTTATTGCTATGAATATGTTTATGATGGACTAACTGTTATTTAATTCGTCAGTCTGATGTGACGTGTATTGGTGTGGAGAACGGAATTGCATCACTCGCTTGCGAGTGCGCTGTGATGTCCGTGATTTTCTCCGCACGGTGTGCCTGTTTAATGGATTATATGTATATGCATGTTATTTGCTTGGTTGCAGGATTGCAGGTACATGACACTGACTCCACCTGATTACTCAGGTCTGAGCGTGTCAAGACTCAACGGAATTGGTGATTGGGAGGTAGTAGCATGGTTCATCCTAGTCTAGTCTTTAACCCAGTCATAGTACATCGTCTGTTTTAGTCCAGAGTCATAGATGGTCTTGTCTTTTCCTGTTTGGATTAATTGCTTTGATAGGAAAATCTTGTTAATTTTAATGATAGTTATTATTCCTTAATTTACTGTTATTTAAATTAATTTTTAAATGTTAAAATAACGTTTTACATTTTATTTAATTAATTAATTAGTTTGTTTGGTTAAATAATTTGATCCTAAAAGATTAAATTTATTTAATTAAATAAATTAATTGATTAAATTAAATTGTTTTAAATGTGTGTGAATAAATTTAAATAAAATTTGAAATTGAATATTATTTGGAAATGGCATTTTGAATTGTTAAATAAAATTGTATTTTTTTTGAAAATTGAAATTTTAAATTTTAAATAAATTATAAACATGCAAATCTTGAAAGGCAAGATTGTCGAGAAGTTGTTGAAGATATTTTGTTCTTCTCGATAAGTGTGCCAGTTACATTTATTGTTTTTGGTTGAGGTTGTTCACGGATATTATCTGGGATCTGGGAAATGCAGAGGGGTTATTAGTTTTCTTCACGAGAAATGAAAGAAGAATTTGCTGTGTAAAAATTATTTTTAAAGAAATTGTTATTTCCTCTATTTTGGTTGTATATTTGTGGAAGATCCCTTTGCTTGGAAGATCTGTGTGGTTGGTTATAGCTTTCTTTGGATTTGGTGTTTTGAAGAAGATTTGGAGGATTGCATTCTACAGGCAGAAGATTCTCTCCAACAACTGGATCTTCAAAACACAGGAAACGGGTATTTCCCTTATTTTTTTAGTTTGTTTGCTTTTGAAAAGAAATTGTTTGTTTAAAACCCTTCTTCTTGGAAAATTGTTTGTAGAAAATCTTTCTGTTGATATTTGATACTTTTCCTGCAAGAATTTTCAAGAAAGTAAAGTTTTATTACATTTGTAGAACAACCTCAAGAATATTGTTAAACAAAAAGAAGTGATTCAAAACAAGTTTAAATGAAACCTTTGTGATAAATGTAGAAAGGAAATTGGGGATTTAATTTTGAGTGGAATGTTTATGGATGTTAAATTAAAATCTTAAAAAAATTGAGAATTTATGTGTTATTTGATCAAATTTGTTTGAAGAAAAAATTTATTTACAAATGCTCTTTTGAGCAATTAGTTTTGTTTTATAAGAATGTTTAATATTTATTTATAGTGCTGTATAAATTATGCAGTCTGTACATGAATTTATATTTCAAATGAATTTTAATTTTCACAGAGATTTATTATTTAAAATCTCCGTACGAGCGAAACAGGGTTTTGAATATTTATTATTTGTTTTTTTTTAAAGAAATTTAAATTTTGCATAGTTCTTTTTAATGGGAATTTTTGGAAAATACGAATCCAAAATTTAAATTTGGATTAAATATATATATTTAGGGCTAGGGTTATCCCCTAACCCCGCCGCTCCCACTGTGGGGCGCAGCCGCTGTGAGGCAGCGCCCTCCACAGCTCTGTGGGGAGCGGCTGCCATGAGGCAGCGTCCGCCCTCCACAGAACAGTGGAGGAAACGTTGTCCCACAGGCAGCATGCCCTCAACTGTGGAGACTACCACGGCCCGTGGTTTTAGTTTTCTTAAAATTTCATTTTATTTGTTTTAAACCGAAATTCGTATGGATTATATTCAATTTCGATTTTAACAAATTAAATACTAATTATTATATATGTATTATATGTGTTATATAAATTATATATTATTTATAATATATAGTATATATAATATATATATATATATATATATATATATATATATATATATATATATATATATATATATATATATATTTATATTGGTTGATTTTGGAAAATTAGTATTGGTAAAAGTTAATTTATAATTAACTAGGTTTTGAGGAAATATAATATTTAAGTGAATAAGAAGAGGATATTAAACTGATTTATTGTAATAGGGAGTTGAATTTTATTAATAAGCATGATTGTGGAAATTGAAATGAAATAATTAGTTCTACTTTATTACTGTAATTTGAATCTTAATTATTTCGAGTAGTTGCATAAGAAGAGTGAGTGCAATAAATGGATTTAGGAAATCCAAAAGATAGATTGTTTGTTTGTCTGTAATGATTTTTTGAAGTTATGTTTACCCCTATTACGTCAGTTGTAAAAGATTGGGATAACTGTGATAGTAAGTCTTCCAGATATAGTTTTCTTTGAAGAAGTTATTTTCTTAATGATTTCATATTTTTGAGTTTACTAGGGTAGTGCACATGATTATGTGTGGTGATTAGACACCTGTTTTATGAACAAAGATTTGATGTCCATTATAATACTTTTGGTTTTATATGATGATTTTGGTTATATGTGCACTTTGTCTATCCTAGTTAGAGAATTTAGAATTCTTTTGTTATGTTTAGAGGAGTGGCTCTGTGTGAGGGCCGACACACAAAGTGGTGTCAGGGTAACTTACAAAGAGTTAGTAAGTCAGTGATAACTAAACAACACATTAGTTAGATTAAAATTCTTAACAAGATTATTATGCCTCACTTATGGACTCTTGAGCTAGTTCAGTCTTGAGTATAAGTTGAGAAGGCCTGGAATGGCAAATCGATATCTTGTTACCTTAAAAGATATTCCATTCTGCAATAGTTTGCAAACGGGGCCGGGTTTCGTAAGAGGTTACCAGGGTAACCCAAGTTGGGGGCCGGAACCTAGGAAGAAACACCAGGGTAACCTTTGCAATGTTGTGATGACACTCCACCTAAAATAACAGTTAACCTTGTGTATTTAGCACATTCGATTGTCTTAAATCTGGAAGCAATGTAACCATTAGTCAGTTATGTACTTGTGTCTAGGGTTAATAGGTTATGTCTAGGTAACCATATTACTATCTCCTAGCACGGGGAGTGGACCTACGGGTACCACATGGTTGGGTGGAACGTGCACCTTACACCGTTGGGTCCCCAGTTTATGATCATGGCAACGAGAGCTTCATGGATGGAGAGCTCGTTCTTGGATACATATGTATACTTCTTCATTGTAAATTGTAAATCTTGTATTTGAAAACATCCCTCAATTGTATATGAGGTGAACATTTGTAAATTGTAATTGTAACTATTATTGATCTACCTCATCAGATGAATGAGTATTGTAATATTATTTCTAATGCAATGTAAGAAATCATAGTTGTACTTTATACTATCTTGAATGGAATTTCAAATGATATGCAATGTTTATATTAATTAAATATATGCAATGCGAAATACTAAAGTCGTCTATGGAAACTCAAGTAGTGTAACGTCGCGTAACTTAATGAATGTATGCAACTAATTAAGTTAACCTTAATACTTTAAAAAAAAAATTATTTCACTTTTATACACAATTGCAACATTCCTTAGGTTATTATGACAGGGCATTATAGAAACTTTTGTGCCTCCTTCGCTTACTTAACAATGTTTAATTCGCCAATTTTTTTTTCTTAATCATTTGAAAATAGGTTTAATTCACCAATAAATTTTATTTTTTAGTTTGAAAAAAAGTTTTAATCACCAACAAAATTATTTTTTCTGGTTTGAAAATAGGTTTAATTCGCCAATTGAAATATTTTATTGGTTTGAAAATAGATTTTAATCGCCAATGGAAAAAA
Source organism: Sequoia sempervirens (assembly GCA_007258455.2). Taxonomy (NCBI): domain Eukaryota; kingdom Viridiplantae; phylum Streptophyta; class Pinopsida; order Cupressales; family Cupressaceae; genus Sequoia; species Sequoia sempervirens. The sequence goes on along the minus strand of VDFB02255549.1, from coordinate 180,267 downwards.
TTTAGTGGTCTTAAAAAATTTGCATTTCGCCAGGATTTTCCATAGACTTCTAACGATTAGAAAAGATTCTCCAATGGATATTATTTTTTTTCACGAAAAATGAAAAAATTCGCCACTAAAATTAATATTTGTATTGGGAAGTATACAAAATTCACCAGGATTTTACACCTTCGTCGAGGGGGGGGTTTCTTAAAGTTTTCCTTGACTGGGACCTAAGAGAAGTAGGACAAGGCAAGGAAAGTCCCCAAGTAGAGAGAGTAGAGAGAAGGCAAGACCATGAAGAACAACCTCCGACCCTATATGCCAGTCAGGGTCTAAAAAATGCCAAAAACTCTCCACATACAACTCCACCAAAGGAAAACCAAAACCCACAACTTGCAGCAAAGAGGAAGTCCCACAAAAGCATAGAAGCAAGCCATTGGGACCCGAGAGAAGTAGGACAAGGAAAGGAAATCCCCCAAGTAGAGAGAGTAGAGAGAAGGGAAGACCATGAAGAACAACCTCTGACCCTACATGCTATTCAGGGTCTAAAATATGCCAAAAACTCTCCACAAACACCTCCACCAAGGGAAAACCAAAACCCACAACCTACAACAAAGAGGAAGTCCCACAAAAGCATAGCCCCAAAGCCACACCAAAAGAAGGCTCCCACAAAGAGGCACTGAAACCCTAAAAAAGGACAGGGCCAAGAAAAACTGCAAGTGAAAATAGAAGAGAGAAGGTAAAACCATTAAAAGCAACATCTAACCCTACATGCCAGTCAAGGTCTAAAAAATGTCAGAATCTCTCCACTATCAAACCCACTATAGGCACCCCAGAAACCCCACCCAGCGCTAGAGCAAGAGCCACAAAAAAGACTAGTATCAAAGACAATAAGACAACCAAGTCCACAGGAAGAAATGAATAGGAACTCAATCACACACCAAAAAAGAAGAACTGGGCAAAACCCCATAGGGTAAAAGCAACAGCTAGAACTGAAACACGGCTCCCCAGTAGGAAAATGACAACAACCAACACCAAACCATAGCTTCCCAGAAGGACGAAAGCAGCAAAAAGACCCACAACAATGCATCCTAGGTTGCTCCTCTTCCTACTCCCTCTCCACTCCATAAGTCTACTATTCTATGATAAGTTATTAATTGTTAATATATTATATTAACTTATTTTAATAATTATTTACTATAATTTTGTTATTATTTTTAACTTATTATAAACTTATTAACTATAATTCTAATTGTTAACTTTATTATTAATAATGTCGGTATTGGCATGGTGTGATGGTTTATAGGTGGCATTGTTGTTCTTGCCACCAAGGTTCAAACCCCGTTGGGGTGGTATTGTTGAATGGTTGTATCCAGTTCATAGCTCTGGTCAAAAGCGTTTACCCCTTGAATAAAAAAAAAACTTTATTATTAATAATTAATAATTATTATAATATAATTTATAATAATAATATAAAGCCAATAATATACATTAATAATATTTTTTTAAAATTAAATAGTTAAGGTTTTAATAATTTATAACTATTAAAATTATTATTGTAATAAGTTAAATCAAAGTTAATTATGATATATGTTAGTTTATATTAAATAAATTTTATTTCCTTAAAAAAAAAATTGGTATTTTTATATAAGATTTAAAAAGAACTATGACAAATAAAAAGAAAGTTCAAAGGCATAACAAGTAAATCTAAAAGAAATAATAAATATACGTATATAACACATTATATATAAAAAAAAACAATCAGAAGTCACTTCATATTTAAAATCACTTCCATCTCCGCATTCAGTGTCCAATTCTCTCACTACATTCATAGCATTCACCTTGAAATATAAATCATATTATGTAAATTGATATAACACAACAATAAATGAATATAGGTTTTTTTAAGAACCTCCCAAAACCAAACAATTTATGGAATGAAATGATACAATATTGTAAGGCATGTTGAAGAGTAACCAGATGTAGCATTGGAATATCCTTTGTAATGATACAAAGTTGTTTTGTTACAAAGCAATTAAAAGATGTGAAACACTTGGTTCTTCTAATTCTCACCTCCAAATCCCAGACTATTAGAGTCAAATCAGCAATCATTTAAAGTAATTAATTAGACTACATAGTTAGAATTCATGCATTTGATTCCATATAATCGCATTTGTTGACATAGATAGTCTAATGTATTCTATGAACGACTAGCCTATCTATGTCAGCAAATGCAATTATATGGAATCAAATGCATGAATTCTAACTATTTAGTCTAATTAGAAAGAAAATAGGGTCTATAATTGCTACAAGTTTAAAAGAAACACAATGTCTTGTAGTTCTGTAGTATGGAAATTGTACTCAACCATAGATGTACACAAAAACTAATTAAACGGTATTGTTCACTGAATCAAGAAAACCCTAGCAAACAGTCACTCCAAACCCATAAGTTGAAGTAAATTTTCTTTACAATGGTGAGTAAATCATCTGTTCAAAAAACAAACTAAGGATGTGTCACTAAGATTTTCTGACAAAGAATTGATAAATTTCAAGAATTCACGCCTTAAGGTGTGAAGCTATGGAAGCTGGGAAGATCCATCCACAGTTTTTATCATCAGTTGTAATAGTTTTTATGCCACAAGCCCTAGTGACACTTTATGGAAATTGAAAAGTTCTAGCAATAACCTTCAACAATCCTTGTAAGATAGTAGCCAAATGATCACTTGTACCCCATAGTCTAAACCATTAGAACAAAACAAAGCTTACATACAAAAAACTAAGAAAGATAATGAATAGAAAAGAAACAACCAGTTAATTATCACCATGATTGTTGATTAGTATTTCCATCTGCCAACGCAATCCAGATATTTCATTTCTTTGCAACTGTAGATTGCATAGAAAGCAATGGCGGCTCCTAGATTTTCATGTGCCGATTCGAGCATATGTGTGACAGAGTTAGCCTTGGGTCTTATGTCAATCACTTCTTGAATACAACAAAGTGCCACCACCACCACTTTTTCACCTCATCCATTGCAATTCTATCGCTATCCAAGCAAGGATCCAGAAGCTTCGCCAAGTTTCCTTCTTGAAAACTATAAATGGTAGCAACAAGAAGATAACAATCTTCCATCAGCGCTGTCAAATCCACGCAGTGATGCCCAGAATCCATTTTTAGAAGAACGATGCCAAGCTGTAGATATCAGTTTTGTTACTCACGCCTGCCTTTGAGGAGGATGATTTATTAGATGCAACTGTAGATTACAATATTTATTCTTATTTAAAGCTGATTTATTGTATTAAATTTTAAATAATTTAAACATAAACATGAGGGTTAACTATTATACATTGCCCTTATATTTAAATTACTAGTAAATAAGAAAGATGGTACCTATCTCACTTGATTGCACTAATATTTTATTTTCTTTTAAGAAAATGATATTGACAAAAATTATTAGAATAATTACGTAGCTAATGTACTCTTCTGATAAATTCTAAATGTGTATACATGTATGTATGTATAATAGAGTAGCACTTGGGAGATGAGAAGTTGGGAGGATGTCACACTTCTTGTCGATTTCTCAAGTTGATTTTGGCACTTAGATGATTTCTTTTTTATTTAGTTTAACATAAATGCCCTTAGTATTTATTTTAGTGCTTAGATAGCCTTAAGGCTTTCATTCCTAAGATTATCATTTATTTTTACTAAAATTCTATGACCAAAAGCTCTAGAAAAGAGTATTTAGGGATAGGTATATGTGAAGAAGTAATTAAGAATAGATAAATGAGTGAATATTAATATTAACTTGTTATAGATTCCTTCTTTCATTTTGATGAAATATCTATATTATTTTGTTCTATTTATTTATTTTCATTACAGGTTGATTTTCAATCTTGTGAATACATCAATTAAAGTAAAGTCCATGAAAAATTCCTATGTTTTGTAATAACATTGATACTAGGTTTATTACTACACTTTGAAAATTAAATGCACACAGGTAAATAACTATGTAGTCTTCACAATATTGCTTACCCTATTTACCACAATAGTAATAACAAGTGATAGAAAAAGAAAAACCTTTCCTATTTAATATTACTAGCATCTTAAATGAATAATAGATTACATTCAAAATAATTCTTGTTCCTTTTTCAATAGCAAAAATATAGATAACATAACAATTATTTCAATTTCTTCACCTTTGCTATTGAACAATGCACTCACAAGAGTTTTTTATACCATAGGATTTACATAGCTTACTTATACCCACACAACATATTAATTAGGACATCACTTGATAATTAATTAACCATTAATTAATTATTAAGTGTTGGAACACAACTATCTACTAAGAGGGGGGTGAATCAATAGATTAATAAAAATTAACTTTTAACACCTCTTAAAGAAAATAAAGTAATCATGCAGAGACACACACACACAAATACCCATAACACTAGATATATGTGAAAAACCCAATATGGGAAAAACCACAATGAGAATAGCTGCTAGGATCTACTGTCCTTATCCAACCTCACAATAGAACCTCATTGGTTACAATGTTTAACGACACCAACCCTAAGGAGACACCAATCCCCTGATTTAGGAGCACCAACTCGAAGGAAGCACCCACTCCCTAATTGAGCACCAACTCAGATTCACAATGAAAATAAGTGGAGCTACAACTCCAAATTACGAATGATTCAATATTGAATCTAGTTCAATGTTACAGACCTGTTCTACAACTACACAATATTTGTTTCTATTCACTCAACAAATCATTTCTCTACTCTGCTCTTTCCCCTTCTTTGCACAATTTCACACACCTGCTCTCTCTAAATGCAAACCCTAGATAATTTTCTATATATCGTCTAGGTCACTCTCTATACTATATTACTTGCATTCATAACACTTAGACAATTTTATGCTTGTCTTCTTTTCCCATACCTTCATCGACAAGCACTCCTACCTTGAGCCATGCACCACTGTCTTGATTTACTATACTTTCTAATTTTAGAAAATTGTCAAACCCTAGATCAGATAGACATTAAATGCCATTTATTGCATGATTGATATGTGTTTGATTTTTTATCATATTTTCCTTTGTTTTGTCATATACACATCTTATCACCAATCAAATTGAGTAGTTGGAGAAATTGAGCCACTTAAATTCATCCTTTGTGTCAATTTATAGCCACTTCCATCATTTTTCCATGATCCACACTGCCTAGCCGTTGTAAAAACAAATCTTTAAATACAACTCGTCGATCTCCAACCTTTGCACCGCAATCCAATGGTTGTCATTTAATTGCTTCAACTTTAAAATTTGGTCTTTTGATTACTTCTCCTTTAAACTTGTGTTGTAGATATCCATCGCTTTATATTGCCTATCACAACTTTATTTTGGGCTCAAAAATCATTTCCGTGATGTGGAGTTATGCGATATGCTAGTCGTTCACCATCTATCACCCTGGACACGTGTCCTCATATTGCTCCATCACTAATTTGAAATAGAGGACCCACCATGCTTTCCATTGCATATCACATTTTGCTCAGCTCGATGTAATTCACAACAACAATGTGAATTACCTATGCGATGCAATCAAAACCTTCCATCTGTCCAGTTGACGTCACACTCCACTAACATTGCATATCACTAATTTGATTTACACATGAATAATAGAAAATGTGATGTAAAGAACATGAGTGATGTGATGAGAAACTGCCACGTATCACTAATTTGCATATTGTATTTTGATCCTGTCAGAGACTTTCCAATATGCGATCTTGTGATAACCATTGATCTTTGATGAACTTAGCATTGAACATTGAATCCTTTTATACCACAAACCATGAGCTCAGTCCTACTGAGGAAATATTTCATCATACCACACTCCTACAAGGCTAAGTCGAGGACCCACCATATTCTCAATAGGCTAGCGAGGATACATCATTTGTCAGCTTACGTCATAATCAACTCATTGTCGTGTATGTCTCTCATGAACATGTGTCATCATCTCGCAATCCCATAGGAAACTGATGAAATCACTTCCTATGCAGTGTGGGCACATGAGAGCCACTTGATCATTGATCATAGATCTCAACCATTGATTTGTTTTCAAGCAAATATTTGACATTGGACTTAGGAAATAAAATAATCTTCATAAGTTTTTGCACCGGTAATCACTAGGTGATAGGGTTGGTCACTCCACAATTATCAAAGAATTACGTTATGACTTAAGCAACCAATAATTACCAACATCCAGTCAACATCAAAATATAAAACCTGTTAGATGCCATTACTGAAACAAATTTAACCCTTTCGGGTGTCGACCTTCGGGATTTCCTCTTACTGCATACTCAATCAAACTATTAAGGCATACCCACAAACACTAAAGCCATTTCAACTATCGAGGTTTAGGTCTTCACCATACTCATTTATTCGAACATAAAGGTAAGGCATAAGCCAAAAGTTTGAAGCCTGATGCTCAAATCCTTTTGGACTTTAGTCAAAAACTCTACTTCTTTTCATCCTTCTTGCAAGTGGTTTAAGGTAAGCTTGAGGCCCGAAGCCCAAACTTCTTCAACACTTCAAGGCTTGCACTGCAACTTCAAATTCATCATTCAAAGCAAGACCACTTGACATCAATGACCATCATGACTCGCCATAAACTCCCTTTTGACATCAATAACAATCAAATTGCCAACAATCCCCCCCTTTTTCATTGATGGCAAACCTAAATGCTCTATCCAAACATCAACACCCATTCTGAATAGCAAACAATTCTCCCCCTTTGGCACACAATTGGTCACAGTCACAACTCCCCATTTTGACATATCTTCTCTTTTTGAAAAACAAGGAGAATTTTTCTCAATTCATCCCCCTTTGATATTAATGGCAAAGGGGCTCTTCAACACACCAACTACTACTGATGTTCTCCCCCTTTGACAGACCATGCAAAGAGAAAGAATGTGTCCATAAATCTGCAACCATCAAGTCATTAGAAATTTGTAAAACCTATTATACTTGAATTGAATTCTCCTTCTCTTCCAGGGATGAATGAAATTTCTATGAAGCTCCCCTTGGACTCATTCCCTATCACTAGGATCTAGTGATGTGACGTGGGAGCAATTACTCCCAACTTCTACCTCAAATATTCAAATTGCTCTTTGGGAAGAGGGTTGGTGAATATGTCTGCCACTTGATCTTTGGTTGGCACATATTCCATGGTGACTTCTTGATCTATTACCTTCCCTCTTAAGACGTGGTACTTGATTGATATGTCTTCTAGTCCTAGAGTGCATCATTGGATTCTTTGATATGTTTATTGCACTTGAATTGTCACAAAGAATAGAGATAGGTTCTTTGTACTCTACCTTGATGGCTTTAAGTGATTGCTTCATCCATAACACTTGAGTAAAACACACCACTATTGCCACATACTCTTCTTCAGCTATTGAAAGAGTAATTGACTCTTTCTTTTTACTTAGCCATAAAACTAGTTTGTTTCCAAGGAAAAATGCACCACCACTGGTGATTATTCTATCATCCACACTTCCAACCCAATCAACATATGTATATGTTGTCAAAATGAATTCTTCACCTTTGGGATACCACAGTCCATAGTCAAAAGTACTCTTGATGTATCTAAAAATTCTTTTAATTGCATTGACATGACTCTTTAGGAGTAGCTTGAAATATTGCAACCATGTACACTGCTTGCATGCTATTAGGTCTTGATGTTGTTAGGTATAGAAAGGTTCCTATCATTGATCTATACATGGTCTGATTTGCATCTAGGGACTCATCTAATTTTATCAACTTACAACAAATTATCATTGGTGTACCAACTGGTCTGCTATCTTCCATTCCAAACTTCTTAAGCATCTCCTTAGCATGCTTAGTTTGAGATATAAATATCCCATCATCATTTTGTGCTATTTATAGACCAAGGAAGAAAGAAAATTCTCCTAGCATTGACATCTCAAATTTATTTTGCATTTGAACAAAAAACTCTTTACACATTTTGTCATTGCTGCCACAAAAAATGATGTCATCCACATACACAACAAAAATTAACATATGATCACCTTCAAATTTGAAGTATAGATTGCTATCTGCACATCCCTTCTTGAATCCTTGTTGTTGCAAGTGTTGGTCTAGTCTTGAATACCACACTCTAGGTGCTTGTTTTAGACCATGCAATGCTTTCTTCAGTCTGCAAACATAATCTTCTTCTTTTGATAGTTGAAAACCTTCTGGTTGTTCTATGTAGGCTTCTTCTTCAAGGTTTTCATTTAAGAAATCAGACTTAGCATCCATTTGATAGACTTTGAATCCTTTATAAACAAAGAATGCAAGAAACGTTCTTATATATCTTCTAATCTAGCAATTGGTGAAAATGTTTCCTCAAACTCTATACCTTCCACTTGTGCATATCCTTTGCACACCAATCATGCCTTATTCCTTAGAACAACTCCATATTCATTGAGCTTATTTCTAAAGACCCATTTTGTACCTATCATAGTTTTGTTTCTATTGCTTTTATCCAACTTTCATCCTTGTTGGCTTCAACATAGGTTTTGGGCTCAATTTTAGAAAACAATGCAAAGTTTACTTTCTCTTTATTCTTTGCAATTTTCCTTCTTATCTAAACTGACTTCATCCTTGTTGCCAATAATCCTCTCTTCAGGATGATCCTTTTAGATGCATCTTGTAGGTTCTTTTTTAATTTCTTTTTTAGACTCTTCATCAACAACTTCATTTTTAGATTCTGATTCAACATTATAGCTACCTCTGTCAGGTTTAACATGTTTCATTTCTTCATCAACCTTGACATCAATACTTTCTTTAATTTTGTGTAGCCTTTTATTGTAGCATTTGTAAGCTTTTTTTTGGGTGGAATTTCCAAGAAATATTCCTTCATCACATCTAGAATCAAAGCTTCCCAAATTATCTTCTTATCTCCTGATCTAGCACTTGCTACCAAACACTTTGAAATACATAATAGATGGAGGTTTTCCATACCGCAGTTCATAAGGGGTCTCACTATTTACTCTTAGTTGAACTCTGTTCAAAGTATAAACTATTGTATGTACTGCCTCTCTCCAGTACACATCAGGTAAATTGGCTTCATTTAGCATTATTCTAGCCATCTCTTTGAATGTTTCATTTTTCCTTACAACCACTCTATTCTTTTCTAGAGTTCTTGCTATAGAATATTGCCTTTTAATTCCATGCTTCTCACAATATTCAATGAATTCGTTTGATGTGAATTATCCACCTCTATAATCAGACCTTAATCATTTGATCCTTTTACCAATCTCCTTTTCAACCATGGCTCTAAATATTTTGAATCTTTCAAATGATTGTGACTTATCCTTCAAAAAGGTTACCCATGTCATTCTTGAGTAGTCATCAATTAGCAACATGAAGTACCTTTCACCTTTCAATCCTTTTGTTTTTGTGGGGCCACAAAGATCAGTATAAACCAACTCCAAAGGCTTTGAAGTTGCATATTATTTTGTTTGAAATTTGGCCCTTGTTTGCTTTCCTTGCTAACATTTGTTGCAAGTGGTGTTTGTTGGTTTAGTTATCTTAGGCATGTGTCTTACCAGCCCTTTTGAACTCACTTTTACAAGATTATCAAAATTTACATGGCCCATCTCCTATGTCATAACCAACTCCCATCAACCTACCCTATCGTGCAATTTTCTCCATTCACTTCATTGAGAATATTGTAGAGGTTGCTTTTAGTCCTTATTCCCTCAACAACAACTCTTCCTGATTTTCCAATTTTGTATCCTCAACATTAAATGTGAATTTGTATCCATTGTCACATATTTGACTGACACTTAGTAGATTGTGCTTCAATCCTTCAACATAGAGAACATCATTGGTAGGTAATGTTCCATCAATGCTCAATGTTCCCTTACCATGGATTCTTACAGTAGTGTTATCACCCAAACTAACTAAACCATCCTTACAACTCTTTATCTTGATGAACTTGCTCTTATCACCATTCATGTGTTTAGAGAAGCCACTATCTATTACCCAAAAAAAATTCTTTTTGGCATGAAGTGTTGTTTGTGCAGTCAGTAACTATGTGGGATTCTGCTCTTTTTCCTTCCACACCTTCTTGGGTTTCTTTTCTACCTTATCTTCCTTCTTTTCAAAACTTTATAATCATTTTTTCATACTAAGAGGCATGGTTTTCTTTTTACTCTGTACTTTTGGTCTTACAATTTTTTCTCTATATTTCTTAGCTATGTGACCAAAGTTATTACAATTATAACAAATCACATCCATATCCAACAAAGGAGAAAATTGATTTCTACTCACAAAATTTATTCTCCTTTGAGGAACAACTCTACATTCACTAGCTCTATGACCAAACTGATTACAAGTATTACAATAACCATAGAAAAATGAGGAATACCTGGTCATAGCATTTCTTTGAGCAGGATGAGGAGGTCTTCTCTACTTTGACTTCTTCAAACCTCTCACCCTAGTGAAATCATCTGCAACAACTCCTTTTGAATTTTTCTTCTTCTTCAAGTTATCAAGGAGTGATTGGTTATTCTTATCTACTGTAGGCTTCTTGGAATCTTCAATGCAAATTTTCTCATTCTTTGTTTCAAATTTCTCTTCTTCTTTGAAATTTTCATATAAATTAGCAGATGCACTCTTGGTTGTGGAATATTACCTTTTTCAAAACCAAGACCAAACTATTATTTTGATTTTGATGGCTTTTGTGAGTTAATTAACTCATCAAGTACTTTTGAGCCACCTTTCAACTTTAGACCTCTAAGAATCTATTCATTAGCTTTTTCTAATTCTTTCCTTAGAGCCATTATTTCTACTTCTAGCTTCAAGCATTCATCAGATTTAGAGTTTAGTTCAGATTTGACTACATCTTTTATCCTCTTAGTTTCTTCCACTTGTGTCTTCAAGCTCACCACCATTTGGTTAGATTCTTCAAGACTTTTGGTTAGCTTTTCAATCTCCTTTTTTGCAAGCTTTTTCTATTTTTTGTTCTCCTTCCTCATGCTAACAATCTCTTCTAAAGCACAAACGAGTTTACCTTCAAGGTCAATTTCTCCTTCTTCTTCTTCTTCTTCATTAGAAGCTTCAACTTATCCATTTTCTTGATTAGCCATGAATAGAAACTCATTTTATTCAACCACAAAGACACAATCATTCTCATCATCTGAGCTATCAATAACATTAGATGAGTCACTTTCTTCTTGAGTATATAGGCTCTTCTTTTTCTTAAAAAAGTTCTTCTTCTTGGGGAAGTAGGGTTTCTTATTTTTACTATCCTCTTTTTTCTTAGAGTTATCCTTTTCTCCATAAGGGAATTTAGCAAAAAAAGTCCTATTTTACCACAATTAAAGCATTTAAAGTGTAACTCACCTTTGTATTGTCCAAAACCTCTTCTCAACCTTCTAACAAAGTTGGATTCTTCTTCATCAATCTCCTCAGCTCCAGATGTAGATGCTTCAAATTTTTTCTTTTTGGCTGCTTTGAATGCAACTTCTCTTTTGGATGTATCTACATCTCCCATTCTCATCTCATATGCAGTAAAAATGCTATGCAACTCATCAATAGTAAGTTTGTTCAGATCTCTTGCTTCCTCTATTGTAGAAATTTTAGAATCATACCTAGATGGCAGAGATCTTAAAACCTTTTTGGCAATGACTAAATCCTTTATCTCTTCTCCAAGGCCTCTAATAGTGTTCACTACTTCATCTACTCTGAGAAGATAATCTGTAATATTTTCTTCTTCACCCATCTTTAGAATTTCAAACTTTCCTTTGAACATTTGTAACTTTGTTTGCTTTACCTTATCATCACCTTCATAGATGGTCTTCAACTTATCCCAAATGTCATGTGTAGCTTGATAGTGCATAACCTTGACAAACTCAGAATTTGACAACCCACAAAGAATAACATTCTTTTCTTTAGCGTTGTTCTCATATTCTTTCTTTCCATCATGATCTATAGGAGGTGTAGTAGAAATTGCATAACCATTTGCAACAGACATCCATACATCAAACCCTAAGGATGATAAATATGTTTACATTCTAATGCTCCAGAAAGAATAGTTTGATCCATCAAAGAGAGGTGCTTTATTTGAGGATGAACCTTCTTGACTTGCCATTTGTGTTCACTTTCCAAGATATACTCGAGCTGATTAAGCTTCTCCAAGGGAACCAGGGCTCTGATACCAATTGTTGGAACACAAATATCTACTAAGAGGGGGGTGAATCAATAGATCAATAAAATTTAAATTTTAACACCTCTTAAAGTAAATAAATTAATCATGTAGAGATTCACACACACACAAATACCCATAACACCAGATATATGTGGAAAACCCAATATGGGAAAAACCATGGTGAGAATAGCTGCTAGGATCTATTGTCTTAATCTAGCCTCACAATAGAACCTCTCTAGTTACAATGTTTAAGGGCACCAACCCTAAGGAGATACCAATCCCCTGATTCAGGAGCACCAACTCTAAGGAAGCACTCACTCCCTAACTGAGGACCAACTCAGATTTACAATGAAAGTAAGTGGAGCTACAACTCTAGATTACGAATGATTCAAGATTGAATCTAGTTCAATGTTACATACCTATTTTTCAACTACAAATTATTTGTTTCTATTCACTCAACAAATCATTTCTCTGCTCTACTCTTTCCCCTTCTCTGCATAATTTCACACACCTACTCTCTCTAAATGCAAACCCTAGATAATTTTTTGTATATCGTCTAGGTCACTCTCTCTATTGCATTACTTGCATTCATAACAATTAGTCAATTTTTTGCATGTCTTCTTTTCTCATACCTTCACCAAGAGGCACTCATACCTCGATCCATGCACTACCGTCCTGATTTTACTACATTTGCTAATTTTAGAAAATTGTCAAACCTTAGATCAGATACACATTAAATTCCATATCTTGCATGATTGATCTATGTTTGACTTTTGATTGTCTTTTCCTTTGTGCCACCGTCTACACATCTCATCACCAATCAAATTGAGTAGTTGGAGTGGTTGAGCCAATTAAATTCATCCTCTATGTCAATTTATGGTTGCTTCCACTATTTTTCCATGAGCCACTCCACCTAGCCATTGTAAAAAGAAATCTTTGAATACAGTTTGTTGATCTCCAACCTTCGTGCCACAATCCAACGGTTATCATTTAATTGTTTCAACTTTAAAATGTTTCTGTTTGATCAAATCTCCTTTAAATTTGTATCATAGATCTCCATCGCTTCATATTTCCTGCCACAACTTTATTCTGAGCTCAAAAATCATTTTTGCGATGTGAAGGAGTTGCACGATGCAATAGCCATTCACCATCTATCACCCTGGACATGTGTCCTCATATTGCTCCATCACTAATTTTAAATATAGGACCCACCATGCTTTCCATCACATATCACATTTTTCTCAACTTGGTGTAATTCACAACAACAATGTGAATTACCTATGTGATACAATCAAAACCTTCCATCTGTCTAGCTAATGTCACACTCCACTAACATCACATATCACTAATTTTATTTTTGCATGAAGAACATAAAATATGATGTAAAAAACACAAGTGATGCAATGAGAAACTACCATATGTCAATAATTCGCATATCACATTTTGATCCTGTCAAGCCTTTCCAATCTACAATCTTGCAATGATCGTTGATCTTTGATGTCAAACTTAGTGTTGACTATTGATTCCTTTTAGATCGCTAACCATGAGCTTGGTCCCGCTGAGGATAGATGTCATCATACCACACTCTCGCAAGGCTAAGCCAAGGACTCACCATATTCTTAGTGGGCTAGCGGGGATATGCCATCTATCGGCGTACATCATACTCCACTCATCGTTGCATATCGCTCTCATGAAAATGTGTCATCATCCCACAATCCTATAAGAAATTGATGATGTCACTTCTTATTGCAGGCACATGGAAGCCACACGATCGCTGATCATAGATATCAATTGTTGATTTGCTTAAGCAAATATTTGATGCCAGACTTAGGAAATAAAATAATCTTCATAAGTTTCTACATTGGTAATCACTTGGTGACGGGGCCAATCACTCCATGATATCACAGGATTAAGTTATGACTTAAGCAACTGGTAACGGAAAACATCCAGTCATGCTTCCAAGTGTTGGCCTTCAGGCTTTCCTCTTATTGCATACTCAATCAAATTATTAAGGCATAAGCCTCAAGACTGACTCACGAACACTGAATCCATTTTAGGTGTCAGGGTTCAGGTCTTCACCACACTCCTTTCTTCGAACATAAAGGTAAGGCTTAAGCCAATAGTCCAAGCCTAATGCTTGAATCCTTTCAGACTTAATTCAAACACTCTACTTCTTTTCATCCTTCTTGCAAGCAATATAAGGTAATCCTGAGGCCCGAAGCCTGAACTTCTTCAACACTTCAAGGCTTGCACTACAACTTGAAATTCATCATTCAGAGCAAGACCACTTGAAATCAATGATTGGTCATATACTCCCTTTTTACATCAATGACAATAAAATTGCCAACATTAAGTTCCTTATTATTTTATTCACTTAAGCTAAATTTAGGAGTGTTTTTTATTATTAGATTGATCTAAATATAGGTTATGTTGTCTCATTGCAAGAGATTAGAAAACTTGTCACAATTTAATCAAATATTCATTGAGGGTTTTTTTTTTTCTTTTATAAGGATTAAGCCTTCATTGTAATAATTAATCACAATCTAGGTATTCATTTTTCAATGCAAAAGGCATATTAGATGCTTTTGTGGATCAATATTTTATCTCTTGGTTGCATAACAAATCAATTGCTATGATCTCTTGTATGTGATAGTATTTTGGTTGCAGGTGATGTTGAGCGCTATGGGGTTCATTATCAACTCTAGCATGGTATCAGAGAACTAGATCTATGACTTCCTATCTAAATTCTAAGAGATCTAAGAAATTTTATCCAATATTTTTTTCTTGGTGTACTTTTAAGAAATATGATTTCTTAGTTTTGTTCACAATCATGAAAATTTGTCTAGGTATCTATTAGATTTTGTAGATAGTGAGGATATCTTGCAAAAAATGTTCTCAAAATAGCACAATGTGGTCATTTTCCCTATAGGTGAAGTTTATTTATTTTTACCAAATTGCATGTTTTACTTTTTGGGTTTTGTTGGAAGCATCAAAATATTTTGTGGGCATCTATTATTTTTTGCATGCAACGAGTACTGTATTTTTTTAGAAAACAACTCAGAAGGGTCATACTTGGGCATACATTATGGAATCAAGAAAATGAGATATTCTTGAAAAGCTAGTTTTGAGCACTTTCCAATGGTGTAGATATCATCATCAAATTTTTCTTCTAGTTTATTTTATTCTCAGTCAAAGTTAGATCTTCATTTTTCACTATCAAGCTTATAACTTTTCACCTGTATCTCCAAATTTTATGATTTTAGCGACATTGGAAAGGTATTTCAGAGACCTTCAGATCCATTTATGCACTTTTTCTAGAATATGTCATAGGTATATTTTATTCATTTTTTGTGATTTCATATTTCTTTCAATTACTTGGACATATTGGCACTTGGAAAGGATTTGTTTTACGTGATATGACTTCATTTGATCTAATTTATAGTCACTAAGGTTTTTAGTTTATGATTTTATCATTTTAGGAAGTATCATGAGTTTTTTTGTTCATCCTTCTATGGTCATCTTAGCAAAGGATAATTATGAGCCTCGGTGAAACATCTCAAAACATCTCAAGTAGCTTGATATTTTTCCTTATCTTTATGGACTTGTACCTAAACAAGACACACCAAGGAGTTATTCAGTATAGGGTATTATCATTGATCATGCTGTAGGAGTGATTTATTCTGGCATTGATCTTGACACTATGTGTGTTGTATCGAATATTGATTGTCCCCACACACTTTGGAATAAAATTTGGGAGATCCATGGAGACCCTCATATCTCTTCATACCTAGATGATCCTGCTACAAATTGTCGCATCCCTCTTGTAGATTCACATTCTATACCCTTTGATGATGATACTTTAGAGGAGCTTAAAATTGAGACTACATCACTATCCTATGTTGTTCTTGATTAGCTTGACATTGCCACATCTTTGATTCATATTGGTTCAATGCAATAGGACATTTATCATCTTCTAGATATAGCTACTTGGGATTCATATCTTACAAACATATCATCCTTTTTTGTAGAGTCCTATATTATATATTTGGAGGATTACTTTGAGGACATTCATCTCCTCTTTGTTGACAACCACATCTTTGTTGTTGTCTCATCATCTTCATCGTCTTTGGAGCTTTTTCTACATTAGTCTTCATAGGTTTCTAGATTGAAATCATCTCATTCTAATATCTGGACACTTGTGTATTTTTCAAAGACACACACCATTTGGATTTGGATTCTTGATTCACCCATTTTTTGGATTGGCTTCTCCAATCACCATTGGATCTATTTCTTCCTAAGGGGAGAAATGAATTTTGTAGGCACATGAGCTCTTTCTTTACTAGGGGGATTCATATCCTTCTTTTCTATCTCCTATTGGGGGGACAACTATTGTACCTACGTGACATAATTAGTCCTTAGGGATTCATATTGAGTCCTCCTTCTATCCTTCTTTCACTAGTGCAATTATTTCATTTTCTCTTTTTGAGAGGAGTTTTTCCCATGTGGTTTTCTCCTTTTCTTCGGTTATGAGATATTTCATTGTTTGTACATGGTTACTTCATCAGGACTTGTATCCAAGACCTGTCCATGCATCCATAATTGTATTCTTCATTAGGTTTTTTAGTTTCTCCCTAAGTTGATCTTAAGGGGGTGTTGGAATAATTAGGACATCACTTGATAATTAATTAATCATTAGTTAATTATTAAGTCCTTTATTACTTTATTCACTCAAGTTAAGCTTAGGAGTGATTTTTTAATATTAGACTAGGCTAAATATAAGTTGTCTCATTGCATGAGATTATGACACTTGTCACAATCTAATCAAATCCTCGCTAAGGTTTTATTTTTTTCCTTTTTTAATGATTGATCCTTTATTGTAATCATGAATTCATAGTCCAAGTATTCATCATTCAATATAAAAGGCATGTTAGATTCTTCTGTGGATCAATATTTTCTCTCTTGGTTGCATAGCAAATCATTTTCTATGATCTCTTGTTTGTGATAAGTGATTTGGTTGTAGGTGGTTTTTGGGATATGTGGGGTTCACTATCAACTCCAACAATACCCAACAATTGAACATCCAATTTTTCACAACAATTATATGTTACATCTTATCTATGTTTGCAATTAATGTCTAGAGTTTTCCTTAGATCCTCAAGAAATAGACTATACACAACCTATAATAAATAAATTTTTCCTAGGTCTAGTAGGAGCTCACCTCCTAGCCTAGGAAAACAAATTTTCCACCCCCAAGGTAGGGAAAGTATATAATAATAGGTGATACAACACAACATCACAACCATGACATGAAAAGACAAACACAACACATGCTTCACTACAAGACACATATTCACACAATAAGATTACAATGGAGTCTACACAAGGAGTTTTGTAGAAACCTCACTAAGGGGGATTAGAGACACCACCCTGGGGAAATTAATTAAAAAAAACCAATGATTAAAAACCATATTAATTTTCACACAACTTTCACCACCTAAAATATCCACCATACTCAACACAACCCATAAATATCACCTCTCACAAAAAACTACAACCTTGAATGGTGGTATGTGGGTACTCTTACCCATCAAGACCTTCTGTAATAGGTATCTACAACCCACTTTACCCAAGAACTAGGAGCACTCATCAAATTGGGAGGAAAAACTCTTCCTACCTCAAAACCCACATCACAATAGCAATACAACATATGAATACCAACACAGTAACCATACCAGAACATAATTACACATTATTTTGAACATAATCAACACATGGTTCATGATGATAACCTTAAAAAATCACCTATACTTGGAGATGATGAGCTCAATTGAACATAAATTTCTTCCCTTTTTACCCCTTTACAACTGCCTTCTACTCACAATCGCTCTCTTTGCTCAAATTTTCTTCGAAAACCAACATACAACATCTTGAAAGGAAAATTTTAGCATCCCAAAGAATATATTATCTTCCTCCCTATAAAGAAAACTCCCAAAAATGATGAGACAAACCTCTTCCATCTCAATTGTGAAGGCGACTATTGTCACCTTCACAACTAAACATCTAATCCTTTACTCCATCCAATTATTCTAAATCCAATGCATTCCAAATTTGTCACTTTAACATAATTAAAAATAAAATGGCTCATAATTAGTGCTATACAAAATTATATGCTCTAAAATGGACCTCAACTCTTAGCCCTTTGACCTAGGGCCTTAAGAAAACCAAATTGAAATAAAAATTGACTCTTTTAAACCATTTCAACCTTACAAAACATTAATTCAAAATTTGACACTCACAAACCTAAGGATAATTTTATTTTATAGATGACAACTTCATACCACAAACAAGTCATACAAAACACAAGACCCGATTCTCTCCAAATAGACTAGGTCAACTAAACTAGCTAATCACAATAGAGTCACCATGCATTTTCCTTGCTTTCACTGGCCATAGAAGAAACTACACACTTGACAAGTCATGATTATCTCACCATCAAGAAAATTAATAATCAAAGCAACGAATCATTAAAATACAATATACATACACATAATATCCTATAATAAAAATATTTCTATTATATATTACACTTATCATCATGATAAGGCTTGATTTACCATTAGACCATATTCTAAAATTTATGATCATATATATACAACATACGATATATGCCATAAACCATTAAGTCATAGAGTCAAATATACATGAAATTAGAAAAATAATATCATTAGATAAATTAAATATACGCATAATCATCCACGATCATAAATCAATCACCATAACTGAAATCACATGAACATGTGTGTATCATAACTCCAAAATGAATGTGTCAAAATTAGAAGTTCATAACAAGATAACAATGTAAAATATAAAATGTCTCATAAGATGTCACACTATTCATGAACAATAACATATAAGTCTATCTCAGAAACAAAATGGGTCTCACAACTATGATGCCTACATGTACTACATTGAATACATTAATAAATAATTATGTCATCATAATTTGTATACCTTCCATATTCTTCTTCTTCATAGACCAAGGAATTCTAAGGGTTGTTGTTATCAAGTCGTGCTTGCCTCACACTAATATCACCCAAGTTGAAATAAGTGTTCACAACCCATCTCAAGAGGGAGAAGAAGGAAATCTATGGCTACTTTCCAAAGCACAAATTCTAGAGTTAACAATGCCAATTATCACTAGTCAATTAGTCATTGGTAAGATCACTTTGAAAAAAGATAATAATTTAGTGTATTCATACTTTTATTTGCATCAAGTGGATGTAAATGAATTCCATCAAGATTAATTTTCCCATCCTTCATGTTGGATAAGAACCCATGCCATCATCAATACTTTCATCATTGTTATTCATAGAAAAGTGAGTAAAATGTATCCCGTTGACAGATTATTACTCCCTCTTTATTTTGAAACCATGAACATTAATCAATATTCCCAATATTTTTTTATTAATGCAAACAATGTTATCAAATATGGAATCACAACCTATAGATATGCCATAGATTTTTCTCTAAAGAATATAACCACAAGAAACTCAATGAATAAGTATTGCCCATCAATCTAATTAAAAGGTATAGTGCATTCTTTGCTTTGTTACTCTGTATTTCCAAATGCATGTATCATTTGTTTGCTTTGTTACTTTGTATTTCCAAATGCATGTATCTTCATATTAATTATTTTAAGTTATGAAATTTATATAGAGGGATATCAATTCTAGACATATTGACACCTCACAAACTAAGGCATGTGATAGAAGACTGCCCATATGTTGTTGATAAACTAAAGATATGATTTTCTTTAAAGCATTGGGTGAATGATTATTTATATTTATAGTATACGAGCAATGATGTAATCTAGGAAGACACATAAATGCAATCATGGAGGAAGGTGGTGAGTGTGGGGCATGGATACCTAATGAAGGAAAATGTATGGTATTAGATAGAATCGATGAAAGAAGTGATGTCCAAGAAATTACTACCATCATTTGGATTGCATCTAATTACCATGTAACTGTCAACTATGGGAACTATGCATATGAAGGCTACATGATCAATCTCCCCACCTTAGTAGATGCCTAGTTCCTAAGCAGCATTCCCTTGAGTAAACCAAAATGATGAACAACCCAATGATATTATGTTCTCATATATGTCCACCCTCAATCAAGCCACCATGGTGATGAAGGTATTGGAGCATTTTTTGAAGAATTCAATAGAAAAATGGTGGTTGGGTCAAGTGAAGGGGTCCACTCATAAATGGACCACTAATGAGAGCATCGAACAATCCTTTAAAGCAATTCTTTGCAACTTTGGTAGGTATGGAGAAAAATATATTGGAGAGGAACAATAATCCCAACCTTAAAAACAAGTGTGGACCATCATAGGTTCCATTCACACCATTGTATTTAAGCACCACTAATCTCTCGAAGCAGGGTGGATTGACTAGAAGGGGAAATCAAAATAGCATTTCCATTTAATATCCCTTTAACTCCAATTTCCATATCATATCTCTTAATTTAAAACAAGTTTTATTTAAAATAGAAAATGTGATGATTCTACATCATCATGGAGCATCTTCTATTCAAGTATTCAATATATGTAATGTAGTAGCTAGCATACGTATATTTAGAAAAATCTATGGAGAAGATACCGAGATATATCACTTTCAAGGCGTATGCTTTAAAATATTATTGTGTTATATAAATAATTATTATTTTATATTAATTATATAGATAACTATATTTTATTAATATATTAGTATTATTTTTATTATAATATTATTGTTAATATATTATTATAATATTATTATCTTACTATCTTATTTTATCTTAGCTTGTCCTTGCTTTTTGATTTTATGTATACAAATTTTCAAAGGTCCCATTTTACCATAGATAAATGCCTCTCAAAATAATAAGTGCAATTTTGCAAAATTTAGTAGACTAGGAACATGTGCCACATGTTGGACTTATCCTTTTGTTTTTTTTTTGGATACATCATTCTTAAAATTAAAATATCTTGTAAGTGCCCAAAAGAATTGGGAATCTTTTGTCTTATAAAAGATTTTTTTAAATTTCTTTATTGAAAATATAAAAATATAGACATGTTTTATAAGAGAATTTATATTTTATTTATTTATTAAGACATGTAATAAATATTTTATAATAATTATAATTAAAAAATGAAATATATATGCTTGCTACATAAATATTCATGTAGTTAGTTGGAATGGGTCTCTCTTGTTCACATAACTTTCTATGACCAACATGTTTATCATCTCACATTCTTGAAAGTGATTTGCACATCTTATAACCATCTAATTTTGTGTCAAAAAATAATCCTACATAATTTCTTTTGTTTCAAAATGAGGTCCAACTATCCTTTATCCAAGCCATGAATCATCCTAACCCTAAAATAATTGTACTTGTGGTGGTAATTTCAACACTGTTATCTACTGTCAAATTGATGGGGATGGTAATGGGTCAAAATCGAATACCAAGCTCATTAATTCAATCTGCAACAAATCATTATACCCATTACTCTATTTTTTTGACATGGTTATTATATCTAAAGATTGAACAAAAAAATCCCAATAATGTTTCTCATATTGCTATGAATCTTAGCATGGATCAACTCTAGGAAGCATACAACATGGATTTGAAAGTAGCTCCCCTAGAAAATTTAGTCTAAAAATGCATGGATTTGGAAAATTGTATGGAGCTCTTAAAATATTCAATGGATCATCTCACTCACTCACTAGTGGAGATAGTTTATATGGGTGTGAAAAACTTAAAGACCTAGATTGTAGACATCTAGACATGGTTCAACATGGCTCTCACAAACAAGGAGATTTTCCTTGGTGAGTTTTGAGATTCAATCAAGATAGTAGAGGGAAAGTTTAGTATTTGTCAAAGTCTAGCCATGATCAAGATCTCCTTTTCTCAAAATGATCTATAAAGATGATCTCACAATGGTTTATCCACTTTTTGGTTTAAGTGGAATGTTCAAATTTAGTATTTTTAAATTGTGTCAATTATAAAGAATAAATGATCATCAATTTGAGGATGATGTAAACTAATGAGTTATGTCACTTTCTATGTATATTCAATTTGTAATTTTAAAAAAATAAAATTTAATTATTTTCTATCATTGTTCTTTTTATTTTTCAATCAAATTTTCCTATTATTTTTATTAAATGATATTATCCCATATCATATAACTTTCACTACGAATAAAAACATTCTACAATTTATTGGAATTAGATCATTAACTCTAATGTTTAGTACACATATTTTTGGTAAATTTTTTATTAAATATTTTATTTATTATTAATTTTTAAATTAGCACTAAAAAAATATTTGGACATATATTGTTTCATAACACATTTCTCTTAGAATATAAGTTAAAATTAGTTTTCTTCTTTATTGAAGTAAAGACACATATTTGAAGTCCAATAAATTTTTGGATATTTTTCTAACAATGTTTGTTATTTTTTCTAGTGTCTTGAATAAAGGTCATTATTTTTTATAATATACATATATAAAATAAAACATAATACATATCATAATATTTGGAAAGATAATACTAAGAGCTGCATCCAAATGACTTCATTTGATCCCCCAAAAGGTAAATATAATTTAATTTTTTATCAACATGTTGATAGATGTGGAGGAGGATTCATCAGGGGTTTGATTTGATCTTGGGTATTCTATTTAGCGAGGCTTGATATAAACCATTTAGATGGAACCCCTTTAGGTTTAAATCATTTTTTTTAAATGTGATCTTAGGTAAAAGTTGGGATGTCCCACATGTAGGATACAATATTGTGGGATCAAACATAAACTAATGCATTTCATGTTTGATATTATTTATTAAATAAAGAAGGGGTTCCTTGGTAGATGTTGGTGGTTGATCAAAGGCTTTTATTGTTTACAAGTGCCTAATGTTGTTATTTTGTAAGTGAATATGATTATGGATAAGAATGGAAGTAGGTAGTGCAAGACCATAGGAGGCTTTCATGAATGCATCTTCGCATAGTAGTGAGAAGTATGTGTGAAAAATATGGAATCATATGTACAAGGCATGTGAACTATTTGAAAAAATACCTACAAAGAATATAGTTTCATAGATTGCAATGATTGCATGATATAAAACCATGGTTATCAAAAATTCCTTGGAAAGTTTTAGGAAAATGAAATTGAAAGGTGTAAATCAAAATTCCACAACCTTTTCTAACATCCTTCCCAAATGTGTAAAATAAAAAATAAAAACTATTTTTTTTTTCATATTATTGTTACAACTTCCCTAGTAGACATCTATGCAAAATATGGAAGCATACACAAGGCATGTTAACTATTTGATAAAATGGACCTCAAAGAGATATTGTCTTATATATTGGAATGGTTATAAGATATGCACAAAATGGGTTTAATAAAAAGGCCTTGGAAAATTTTAATAAAATATAATTTTTAGGTGTAAGGCATATCCATAACCTTTTCTAGCATCCTCTCAGCCTATGCAAAAATGGGATCTATAGAATGTAAGGTATCAACATCCATCAAATGCCTAAAAAAAGTGTATTAAAAATATATATATTAATAATTATGTCTTTATAACAAGTGTGTAGCACTACATTATACGATTTTATCTTTCTTTGATTCTAGCACACTTTCTCTTCAATTTATAGTGGTTTTCTTGTAGTGTATTTAAAATTTTGCGTTCTTTTGAAATTGTTTGGATTGTTTAATTGGGTTTGATGTTTCAAATTTATCTATTATATTTAATTTAATCCATTTCATTAACTATGGAGCTTATATGAGAAGAACATTACAAAATATATTTTTATTTTGTAATATATATTCAAAATATCAAATCATACACAAGGTATTTGAATTATTAAATTTTTTTATTTTTGGTTGGTAATAATATTGAATTTTATTGCTCATAGAAATCATTATTACATCTAAATATCATAGAAGACCATAAAAACACCCATACCATCACCTTTTCCTAGTATTCATGAGTCAAAAGCAATCCCACCTCCCATACATCATTAACCCATTCCCCTTTGCTTTGATGATACTATTCAAAATTCTAAAAAAGACTTCCCACTTCAATAAAAATACTTCCCAGGAGACAAAATGTCAACTGTTACCCAAAAAACCTACCCCCCATTACCAGAGAAACACCACCTAAAACCACCACTAATTTTAACACATTAATACAATTGTATTAACACTGTGACCCATCACTAAAAAGAACTCGCCTCCAATCAATAGCAGCCAAAAATATCTCTTTTTTTCTAAAAAATGTTTGTGCTTTACCAGGCGCTAAATATACTCATCTAAAAAGGAATCGTTGTAGTCATAAGCTCATGCTTAATGTTGAGACATCTCTTTGACCACTGAGTCGTTGTTTGAACCCTATTGCTCACACAATCATTAAAACCATCCTCCTTGGTGTGCACAAACTTTACCTTACATTCCTCAAATAGATTTTAAAAACTTGGCACCTAAAATTTTAACCCGATACTCCTCTTTGAATAAGAATTCATACTTCTTTGGGAAGATTTCAAAAATCCTCCAATCTAATCTCATCACTTTTAGCAAAGGATAGCGCCCATTTAGATAAACAATCTGCCTCTTTGTTACCCATTCTACGAATATGACTTATTTTGAATTCGTCATATTTGGCCAATTCATCCATAATGGCCTTGACAAGGTTCTGTAAATGCCATGCTACAACTCTGCCATTCATAATTGCTTGGATGATAATTAAAGAGTCCCCTTCTAAATGTAATTTTTTTAAATCTAAAAACCCGCCAAACTTAACTGCCATTAAAGCTGCTTTCACCTTTGCAACATTATTGGTCCCCTCTAGTTTTTTTGCACCAAGGTCCACAATGTTTCCCAACCAATCCTAAACAATGACACTTGCACCCGACGATCCAGGATTACCCTTGGCCACCCCATCAAAATTCATTTTGAACCATCCTTCTGAAGGCTTCTCCCATACCACTTCCTTTACAGAATTAGTAGTTGGGCTCACCCAGCTTGGCCCCTTAATAGGGCTGATTATGATTCCTGGCCACTTCTTCTTAATCCATTTATCTTTTGTAGTAAACGGGAATTGTGGCTGAAAATATTGTGAAGTTGTTGCCCCAACCACCTCTTCTATCATTAAATTAATCTTTCCAATTAACTTTCCCTTGGGCTCTTTTTTATCCAAAAATATTGTTTATTTCTTTCTTTCCAAATCTCCCATATGACAATCAATGGACTTACCATCTAGACACTGAAAAGAGTAGATCTCCTGCTACAAACTGGCCAGTCTTAAAAAATATTCCTTATAGAATGATGAAGGGGACCCTACCATCCCAAATTACTTTGAAGTATAGCCCAACAATTTTGAAGCCACTTCACATTGGAGGAGTAGATGATCCACTGTTTCTTCGTCCGATTCACACATAACACATTTTGAAGGCCCCATGAAACCAAGTCTTTTCCTCCTTTATCCTATTAAAATCCTTCCTCTAATAGCTAACCATGCAAAGGCTCCTGCCTTTGGTAAAAACTCCTTCCCCCAACAAAGATTTGTTGGCCATTAGTCTTCCCCTTCTATGCCATCTAGAAGTTGATATCCAATCTTGACTGAATATTTACCATTAGAGGAGCCACACCATACCACTTTATCTTCCTTTTATGTGATAATTACTTTCCTTTTTTTTAAATGTCCTTCACTAGATCCAATTGATGATTGGGTAAGCCTTCATTCTCCAAATATTTCCAAACCCATTCCAACCCAAAAGTCCCCTACCATATATCTAAATAATCACAAACTTTGTCACCCCACCTTTGCAAAAAGAAAAGTATGAGATCATGTAAATCACCATTTTCTTTCAAAGTAGGTAGTCCATCCCAAGGGTTATCCCAAAATTTTTCTTGAAGACCATTACCAATCTGCCATGAGATATGGTCTATTATGACTAGCCGACACACAACAATAAAGTTCCAAATTGCTGAGCCTTTAGGAGGATTTTGTATGGTAAAGATCCTATGATTTTCATCTATGTCTAGGTATTTAGGCTTCAATATTTTAACCCAAAGTTGGTCCAGATTAGAGTAAATTTTCCATACCAGTTTTGCACCTAGAGCTTCATTTATAATCTACCAATCCCTGAGCCCAACACCACCTTTATCCTTTGCCTTCCAAACCTTTTCCCATGCTAGAAGAGGGATTTTTTCTTGGTAATTTGCTCCATTCCAGAAGAATTTTCTCATCTTTTTCCCTATTACCCTAATTACCTTCTTTGGAATCTTTAAATACGTCATTAAAAAAATAGGAATAGTAGATATAACTGATTTTAGCATGAGGATCCTTCCTACAAAGGTTAACCATTTACTTTTCCAGCCATCCATTTTCCTAAGGCAACAACCAACCAAGTCCTTCCAAACTTCATATCTACATGACCCCCCAAAAAGAGGAATGCCCAAGTATTTCCTGGCAGAGTGCCCATTCTCATTCCCAAAATATTACAAATTTTCCTTTGCTTCTGACAAGCAGTATTAAAGAAGAAAATCTCCGATTTCCTCTAATTTATTCACTATCCTGAGCCTCTATTGTATTTGTCAATCATTTCCTTCATTGAACGGGCTTCTCTGAAAGTTGCTTCACCCATTAAAAAAGTGTCATATGCAAATTGTAAGTGTGAAATTGGTTCAACCCCTTCAGACACACTAATTCCTTTCCATCTACCATCCCTTCGTTTCTTAGAGATCAGTCTCCCCAAAGCTTCAACCATTATAATAAAAAGGAAAGGTGATACTGGATCTCCCTGTCTAATTCCTTCATTAGAGAAAAAAACCTTGGGGGCTTCCATTTACCAAAACTGAGAAATGAGGGGAACAAATATAACTCTCAATCCAACCAACCCAAACCTTACAGAACCCAAATTTCTCTAGAATCTTCAGCAAGAACCGTCTATTCACCTCATCATAATCCTTCCTTATATCTAACTTGACAATCATTCTTTCTATCTTTGCAACTCATATGGAATGTATGGCTTCATGAGCCACAATGACACCTTCATATATAGACATGTTAGGTGAGAACCCACTCTGCTCATTTGAAATCACTGAATCAAGAACACATTTCAGCCTATTAGCTATAACCTTGGAAATGATTTTGTATGCTGTATTACATAAAGATATAGGTCTAAAATCATCAACGAAACTAGTCTCGGTTCATTTTGGGACTAGAGCAATAAAGATGTTATTAAAATCTCGTAAAAAAAAACCACCTCTCCTTGATTCCTCCACAACTTCCAATAAAACATAGGCAAAGACATCCCACAGTTTTTGAAAAAAGGTAGTAGGGAAGCCATCAGGTCCTGGGGCTTTGTCCCCTCCCAAACTAAACAAAGTAGTTTTGAATTCTTCCATGGATACTGCTCTCATCATAAGCATGTTCTAAGACTCTGTAATGGACTAAGGAATAACTTCCATTATATCTTGGTCTTGAGTGGAATCAACAATTTCTCCAGAGAAATATCTAGAAAAATACCTAATAGCTTCCAAATTTAACTGCTTTGCATCCTGAATAATGTTACCATTTGCATCTTTAATTGATAAAATCTTGTTGCAAGACCTTCTGACCTTCACAGAATTATGGAAAAACTTAGAATTTCAATCTCCTTCCTTTAACCATGTTTCATGGGATTTCTGACGCCAAAAGACTTCCTCCCTTGATAGTATTTCAGAGTACATCTTGTTTAGATACTTTTCTCTATTAAAGTCATCTTCAGACATCCCACCCTCTATGATTTTTGCATGTAAGGTACTCAATTCATTTTCCAAAGTGATTTTCTCAAAAATATTCTTAAAACACTCCCTATTCCATCTCTTCAATTCTTCCTTTAGAAATTGTAACTTTTTGAAGAAAATGAAAGCTTTATTACCTGTTCTAAAAGGAGCATTGTTCCACCACCCAACCACCAATTCTATAAATCCCTTTGCTTGAAACCAAATTGCTTCAAATTTAAAGGGACATCTATCTGGGGCCGCCTCCTCTTGTATTCGAACACTAATGGGGTAGTGGTCTGAGCCAGCTATAGGCAAGATTTTAGCTTCACAAGTCCATTGATAATCTGCCCAATTTCCAACAAGGAAAAATCTATCAAGCTTTTTTGCAATATTGAGGAAACCACTCCTCTTGTTCATCCACGTGAAATCACCATACTTGAAAATTAATTTAAATAAACCATTATTTGTAACAAAATCACTAAAATCCTTTTGAATCTGACCACCCCAACCGACTCCACCTTTTTTATCTGATGACCGGAGGATTGCATTAAAGTCCCCTCCCAAAAGGAACATATCCTCTTCCCCAATCGCAAAGGTCGTCGATAAATCTTGCCAAAGTTCTTTTTTCCCAGAGGAACTATTTGGACCATACACATTAATAACATGAAACCTTGTAGAAAATTGTTTTGAATATATGTTCAACCATTGCTAGTTCCTTTCCTATCAAATCACTTGAACATCCATAACTGAAGCATCCTACAAAACACCCACACCACCAGAGGCTCTAGATGCTTCAACTAGACTATTTTTCCATCGACAGAAACATTTGTTGAATGTGCTCATATCTAACCATTTCAATTTTGTTTCCTGCAAAAGAACTAAATCTGGCCTCACCTGATCAAAGCATCTTTTGATCAAATGAATCTTGTTAGGGGCATTGCAACCCCTGACATTCCATGAAAGGACCTTCATTGCTCCTGAGAAAAGGCATAGCCTTTTCCTGATCTAAGTTTGCTTTTCCCAACAACACTTCCAACAATTTCAAGTTTTATTTGGATAGTTCTAGCACCTCTTCTCTTCTTTTCACCACCTTTAGCCTTTTTTTTGTGAAGTTGAAGTGTGCTCCAAAGCTCTTTTCTCCCGAATCTCCACTTCAGCATTAAGGCCCAGCTTGTCCTCTCTCCCCAGGTCCCTAGTTGAGACATAATTTGAGTCTACATCCTCAAATGAATCTCCATTATCTCTAGCTTTCTCAAAAGAATTTTCCAAATTTATGATTAGGGAAATCTGAATATCCTTAAAATGGGGTTCCTCCTCACCTTCTTCACCATCATCTCTAAGAGCTTCCTGACCAATCTTCAAAACTTCCTGATGTTCACTGGCATACGTTCCTTCTCCCATGGCTAAAGGGCTCTCTTCATTATTAGAGGTGTTTTGGGTATTGCTCCCCCCATCTATATGCGCTAACCTACTTGAAGGCATATCCTTACTTAAGTCTTCACCTGGCTTCTCTACCCTAGACCTCATTTTCAAATCATCACTCAACTATTTATTTTTAACCACGCTAGGCACCCTCACTGGGGATGTTGAATCTTTACCTTTTCTTTGTGATTGCTTCTCCGGCTGGTTCATATAGTCTAGGGCATTTCCAGAGAGTGGAGTCTCTTCTAAGCCCTGCTCACCCTCAAGAAGAAATTTGTGACAATCCCCATGTTTAGGTACCATCTTTTTCAGGTACTGAGTACTTTCTAAAGCCTTCATGTGTTCCAGCTGAAGACAAGTCTCAACATTTGATCGATCTGAGCTTTGCAAAGAAGCTTGGAGTATACTGCTACCCCCAACTTCAAACAAACGGTCAATTTCTTGTCTTTGCAGACCATCCTCACATTGCAAACCAAAAACCCCTAAAAAGGGATCTTGATTCTGACCTTGTTTAGGCATACACAGATTTGGCAACTCCTAGGGAGCCTTCCTCTATACATTTTCACTTAAGTTAATTAGCATATCCGTTAATGTGCTCCGAGCCAAGCCTTTTCCTTTGACGTTTTCCACACATTCACCTATTGTGTGCCCTACCCCCTTACATTTCAAGCATGTTTCCACTTTTTTTTCCACTTCAATCCATTGTCTCTAAATGCCTTCCCCTGTTATTAACTCCACAGTTTCTGGAAGTGGATGAATCTCTTACCAAAGGATACAGATTCAAGCGTACATGTTGTATTCCTTTTTTTCAAGCGCCTCATCTGTTTTCACAAAAACCCAAAATTTATTACCTATGTTCTTAAGGGTTTCTAAATTCCAATATCCATGTGGGAGATTATACAGCCGGATCTAAATCGGGACCTCCTCTATACTCTCCTTTTTGGGGTCAAAATTTGGCTTTTAATCCTTAATATAGAACCCTTTCCCCTCCATCAAAAAAGGCCCACTATTGAGAATCCATTCATTATCCTTTGGTGTCTGATAGATTACCAGATAGAAACCATTTGGGAGTGTTTATAAGAGACAATCTTTTCCCCAGTGCTCATTACACCAGCGCCACACTTTTGTGAAAGCAGGCCACTCCCCACTCCATTTCATGAAAAAGGATTTTTTCTTATGAAAATGGACCGACTCCACCCATTCCCTATTTTCAACTAATAGAAAAATGACTCTAGAATGGTCCCAGTCTTTACTTACCTTGGTCACCTGTATAGTGGCTCCCTAGTTTTTTGGCCGCCAAAACTTCTTTTCGATTTTATTGATATCAACCGAGCCATCCATGTGCTTTAAGGTGAAACCCCTCTAATTTCTAGGGTTATCGAATCTCCCTGTCTGACCACCATTTTCATTGTCGATACGGTGTCGTTTCATGTTTACCGAATCCTTCCATGCTTGACTCGGTCATCTTTAGGTAGTTTTTTGAAAACCCTCACCATATCTCCTCCTAAACGGTTGTCGCACCTATACATCGCCATTGCCATGAAACCCCAACCTACTGCGAGAAACTTGATCGCTCCACCTCTCCACCATTCTACAAAAAGGAAATTTTTATTGCTCTTAATTATTTAAAAATGTTACTCAAAGATATGTGGTATCATAGATTGGAATGATTGCACAATATACACATAAAGGGTTTGTTGAAACTGCATTGGAAATTGTTGACCAAATACAAGGAGTATGTGTAAAACCAAATTCCATAATCTTTGTTAGTATTGCAATAGCTTATGTCAAAATAGAACTTTAGAATAGGGCATGTGCATCCATGAAAGAATAATAGAAATTGGGTTGTTATCATATTTTATACTTGTGAATTCTATAATAAATAAGCAATTGAAAAGTGGAGAATACCCAAGGCATGTGTAACTATTTGATAAATGCCTAAAAAATGTTTAGGCTCATTTAATGCCATGATTATGGGATATGCACAAAATGATGTTGTTAACAAGGCTTTAAGGATTTTTAATAAAATGTCCCAAAGAAATGTGGTCTCATGGAATGTGATGTTTATTATATATGCACAAAATAGTTTAGTTATGGCGTAGGGGAATAATGGGTAATGGTTAGAAAGAATAATCAAAGCAATTAGAGTTAAACACTAAAAACAGATGAAAGAAAGATCAATTACACCCATACTCAATGAAATTAGAATGCAATGCTTGAAATATAACAAAGCCAAATTAGCAATTCAATTCAAAAGATACAAGTAATGCAAACCTATAACCCCATTGTGGGATTATGCCAATTTAGGATGTGGATTTCTCAAATTGTGCATAACCCATGTTGTAAAAGCTTGATTGATGATCTTGACTCATAATTATGATTCTAAAATGCTCAAAGATGCTCTCAAAAAGGTCATGAATTCCTTATGAGAATTGTGAATGATTTTTGTGAAGAGGATGGCTTGTTTTATAGAAATGCAAATATTCGATCAATGGTTTAGATTAGATCAAGAAGATAAAGGGTGGAGAATTAATGAGAGTTTTAGTTAACTCAAAATATCCCCTTATTTCAAGGAAATTAGTTTGAGATATTTTGGAGGGAAGATATTTTGAAAAAGGAAATTCCCTTTTGAAAATGGAATATGCTTTATGCAAGTTGGAGAAAAAATAGCAATTAAATAATTAGGAAATTATTTAATTGTGAGGTGAGAGGAAACTAAGATTTAATTAAATAATTAGAAGAATTATTTAATCATGTTTGAGAGAGAAAATTAATATTTAATTAAATAATTTAAGATTATTTAATTAATGTGAAAAGGGGGAAATTTGATGAATTTTGACTAATTAATCAAATAATATCAATTATTCAACTAATAGAGAAAAATAATGAATTTAATCAAATAATTAGGAATTATTGAATTAAAATTGAGGAATTAGGAGATAATGAGGAAAATGATGGAAAAGGGTGAATTATGAATGTGTGACACACTTAGTTAATTTTAAGGTTTCCACAAGTTGAAAAGGCCTTGGACACTTTTAAGAAAATACAATTAGGACTTGGACACTTTTAAGAAAATACAATTATGATGTATATTTATATATTCTACATAAAATTTGCTAGCATCATCCAACATGTGCAAATGAACATTTATAATATGGTGGTGATACATAAAATTATAAAAAAATGTTTTTTATTTGGCATAATGGTTGCAAATGTCCAGGTATATATATATGCAAAATTATGAAAGCTAAATTGTTTGACAAGTTGTCTCAAAGAAATATGATCTCATAGAACACTATGATCATAAGATATAGCCAAAATAGATTTTGTACGTATGATTTCAAGCTCTTTGAAATAATGAAAGACTTTGGAATCCAACTTGACTATGCAATCTTTATTAGTGGGCAACCAAAAAGGTTTAGTGGATGAGGGTTGTCAAAAGTTTTATGTTATGTGCACAAATAAAATTAACTAGATGAAGTTGGATTAAATGCCATAAAATAATATATTTTTTATGTAGATGTAATGGTTTAGAACTCATTATATTTGTCAAACTATAAAATTTAAAAAGAATTTTCATTTTCTAAAACCTCCATCATTTTAGCTTGAGAGAGGATGAAATCCATGACATGAAAAAATTCAATCTTGCAACATAAAAAAATTTAAATTAGAAAATAAAAAATGATCTAATATATTTGGATAAAAATTATTACACTCTTATACTTATTATTAATTTTTTTATAGTATATACAATGACAAAAAATATTTCCACTTCATTTCTACAATTCAAAATACAACATAATTTCAATATAATATTTAAAATGTTAAAGAAAAACCAAGGTAAATGAATTATTTGACAATGTTTCCTAAAGAAATGTGATCTCCTAGATTGTAATGAAGTAGGTGTAAAGTTAAATTCCACAATTTTACTAGTATCCTACTAGCCTATGCCAAAACGGATAGGTCTTTAGAATAGGGTATGAATACCCATGGAAGAATAATGGAAAGTGGATTTTTGTCAAATTTTACAATTGCAAATGCCTTTGTAGATATGCATTTGAACTATGGTGTAACGACCCTATTGTTCTACCCATTATTTTTACTATGCTTTACTCACAAGTGAAAGTTTATGCTACTAACATAAAGAGCAATAAATTTTTTTCCTTTCATTATGAATAAAAAGATGCACATTTGAAAAAATATTTATTTCCAACTTCCCATTGCATAGCAAAGAATCATTTCAATAACTCGAGTAATGATTTATCATACATATTTGCAACATAAAGATATTTCCCTTTTACAATTCCTCAAATAGAGTAGAGATACACATTTTCATTGATAGCTTCCATGAGCTTAATGATATAGAAATATAAACATAATACATTGGTCCTAATGGTGCATACCTCCTAGATGTCCCCATCACTTGGTGTATGCATTCTAAGTGTCTCCATGTAGCACCCCTCCGATTTGCTTATATTTTTAGACAGTGCTTTTACTTTGATAGACCATGATGCTATGTTGTTGTTATTTGATTGCTAACATTGGAGGGATGATGGTTTTTATATTGTGATGTGATGGTACACTTTATGGATGATTACTGTTTATGACATGCTTTTTGGTTAGCATAGTTGATTATTTGAGTTGATATTGATATATGTTCATCTATAGTTAATTGATGTTTTAGTTTCGTCAACTTTGATGTGACACTATATTGGTGAAGGGAACGGGATTGCATCACTTGCTTGCGAGCGCCCTGCGATTCCGCGATTTCCTCTTCACAGTGTGATTTTTTATGATCTATATACATGTACAACATATGTTTTATTGTAGGATTGTAGGTACAGGTCATCGGCTCCACCTAGATTCATAGGTTTGAGCGTGTCCATTGCCCAATGGTATAGTTGATTGGGAGATAGTAACAGGGTTTCCTTGTCAAGCCACAACCCTGGTCATAGTGTGTCGTCAGTCCTTGTTTCAATATGCTTTGTTGTTATGTTGTCCATGTTTTCCTTGTCGTTTATTTATTTTGCAAGGTATGTTCTGTGGGAAATTAATGTTAATTAATGCTTATAATGGTTTTTAGTGAATATTTAATTAATCTTGATTAATGTTGTTAGAAGCTTAATATCTAATTTAATTAATTAAATTTATTTTATTTTGTAAAGTGATTTCATCTTTGTGATTAAATTTATTTTATAAAGTGATTAAATTAATTAGATTAAATTTAATTAGAAATTAATATGTGAATTATGTATTATTAAATGCATAAATATCTTGTAATTATCTTAGAGGAAATATTTGTGATTTGGTTGAAAAGATATTTTATTTGTGACGTGTTAGAAAAATTAATTAAACACTATTGTTGGGAATTAATTCTCGAAGAGAATATTTGTATTAACTGAAAGAGGCTACTTCACGGCAATGAGAACGATATTTTTAAAAAGCAGTTGTTAAAAATTGGAAGAGGTTGTTAATAGAGGTTGTTGAAAATTGGGGAAGAAGTTCTTGGGAAATTTTGGCTCTGGTTTTGGTTTTGTTTTCTTCTTTCTAGAAAAGTGGATAATTTGGAAGAAGCTTTGGTAAATTGGAATTTGAAGATGAAGCTCTACTTCAAACATCATTTCCTCAAACATCTGGAAACAAGTTCTTTAAATTGTTTTTATTGTTATGCAAATTGGAAAGATTGCATGTACAAGAAGAATAGGTTATTTGTGTAGAAGCTTTAATATATGTTGTAAATTTGAAAGATTGTCGTGTTTGGATAAAACTCCAGGTTTCTCTTACTATTCTCAATTTTAATTCTAAAGAAAATTGTGGCGAATATGTTCTGGGGATCTTTGAAAATTTAAGTCAAATATGTATATATAGACTGCTTGTGTGTAAATAGTGTTGCTCCATCGATCTAAGCCTCCATTTTCTCGAACCTGTTGTATAAACAATTTGTGACACCAACTATATTCTGTAATCTTACTCAGCATCCAGTTTGTCGTAGACAAAATGAGAATTTTGGAACAGTGAAATTCGCACCCATCAGGATACTACCTTAATCTTTCTAGGGCGTATTAATCACGAATCATTCTTAATTCATTGGGAAAAAATTATTATGGAACAGGTTTGGTTCGGTATTCATAGTTTTTGTAGATATTGTGGTTTCCCCATACACTGGCAGATTGCACTTTCATATTCTTGTCTTCACCTATGTAAATGGTGATTAGTTTTCTAACACTCCTCTAAATTTCATGGTTAGAGAATATAAATATCCTGTTGAATTCGTAAGGGTTGAGGTTGGTGATATTAATGCCTTTGTGGCATCGAATCCAAGTCATAAGTAATAGATTTGGGCAGAACTTAGCCTCTATCAAAGTCATTATGTTCAATAAACTCCTTGATTTCATTAGCAACCTGCCCCAGCTGCAACACTTGAGCATTGAAGGGTGCAGACGTATAAATAAACCTCTCTGACTCCATTCGCTGCATGTCACAACAACAATACTTGACCATGGTAGGGCATATAGATTTAAAGAACCTCCCTGATTCTATTCGCAACTTTTCACAATGGCAATGCTTGAACATAATAGAAAATTTTAAAGGTTTAAATAACCTCCCTGATGTTATTGGCGCATGTCATAGTTACAACGCTTGAACATAGAAGCCTATAGATGTTTAATATACCTGTTTGATTCCTTTGGCAACTTGTCATGTCTGCAGCCCTTGAAAATAGAATGTTATGGAGGTTTAAATAATCTCCTTGATTCCATTGTCAACCTGTCTTAGCCACAACACTTGAACATGATAGGAAGTTTAAATATTTAAATGTCCACCTTGATTTTTCCATGTGTTGTTCTCTATTCCTTCACTTGAGTCTTCTTTTGTTTTGTTGGATAGTTCTTCATGCGTAGAGGATCCTTATAATTGTTGTTCCTTTGCATGTTCTGATTCCCCACTTCGCTGTAAGTTGAGTTCTGAATAATTACTCAATGATTGGGTCATCAACTCTTGAGGATTAGTTATACCACCGCCTGTTGCATAGAAAACATTTAGTTGGGCCTTGTGACATTCTATAATTATACCAAAATCTCATGTGTCTGCTCCCATTGCATGATCCCATTTGATTACACTACAGTCAGGTTGGGCTAATGAGTCTGTGACTATTGTGTGTATCTGGAGATAACATCTTGTTTCCTTTCGGCCTTTAATCACGGTTAGCCCTATGTCGCCTTTTATCTTTTGTTTTCTTTTTTAAAATCTCTTGGTGGTCCTATGTTGGATGTTTCTATTGTATGATTCCTCAGATTTATATAAGTGTTATACAATGTATTATTATATGTGTTGGCTGATTTATAATATCAATCTTCAAACTCGCATACATATTTATATCCATATTTCAATATGTAAATATATATATATATATTTAGAGGTGTTTAGAAATAAATATACATATATATATATTTATATGTATGCATGTATGTGCATATTTAAATTATGGTACATAAAATGAAGTGGTTGTCCTATTGCTGATATGAAAGTGAATGTAGAAAACAATTCACTCTTATTAAGGGTGATTCAATTATGGTTAAATTGGAAACATAAAATTAGGACTAGTTGATTGTGGATTACATTTAAATGAGTTTTTTTTGTAATTTATACCAGATTTTGTATCGTCATTGAGTTGGTAGGACAAGTGAAATTAGTGAAATTGATTTAAAACAATTAGATTTAATTTCTCTATTGTCTATAATTGAAATTGTATTAAGTTAGTTTATTTCAAGCAATGTATTATTGTATTCTTGAGATGGAAATTGGATTTAGGAAAATCCTAAAGGTAGATTTATTTCCTACCTAAATTGCCTATTAAATTATGATTTCTTCTATTCTCGTAAGTTGGGGAAATTGGTTAGTTGTGTACGTAAGTCTTCTAGATGATGTTATTTTGTGAGGGGGTTGTTGTGTTTTGTGGTTCAACCATTTTTTTTTCCTTGGGCAGTGTACTTGGTCGAGTTTCAGTTAAACACCCGATTACTACGAACCGGATGTGTGGCCTTTTATATTTTGGATTAGATCCTTGTGTTGTCAATAAGGGGTGGCTTTCAATGGGGTTGGCGCACAAAGTGGTGCCAGGGTGACCCATGCAACTTTATGATGACACTCCTCCTATGACATAGTATGTATTGTGCAATTGATGTACTTGATTATTTTCCTCTGGAAGCAATGTAACCTTTATGTATGTATTGTTTTTGTATAGCATAGTATTTTGTGTTGCCTATGTCTAGAGATTGTTGGTTTTTCCTAGGAAACCCTTTTTACTATCTCCTAGCACGGGGGGTGGGCCTTCGGGTACCACTTGGTTGGGTGGAACATGCACCTTACACCGTTGGGTTCCCCTTTCATGTTCATGATGGCAAGATCTTCCATATTGGAGAGCTTGCTTGTTCTAGTTGATATGTTCCATCTCTTATGTACTTTTGTATCAGTTGGATTGCTATGTATATGTACTACTCCTCATTTGTATTCGAGGAGGATTCTTGTATCATTGTAATTGTAACATTATTGTATGATCTTCCTCATTTTGGAAATGAGTCTTGTAACTGCTTTATTGAATGAATGTGTTTTATGGATATTTCTTTAATGTACTTTGTAGATCTAATGAAATGAATTTAATCCTTTGGATGTAAGTTATTTATATCATGAGTTTAATTATATATGTTATGGTTAGTTTACTTTTGTAAGTTGTGGGATTCAAATGTAAGCGTTGTCACATACCTTAGAGGATGTATGTGTTAAGTGTAGTTCACTTTACTTGTTATTAATTACACTTTTTTTATAAAAAATTGTTACGCTTCCGTTGTGTTTGTATCATCCTCTAGGGTTATGTGGTAGGGCGTTACACTCCAATTGGCACAACATGCTCAAATACTTAGTCACCATATGTATGAGGGAGAGCATCACTTAGGAACTTTTTCACCAACCATGGACTTATTGTGGTCCCTCGCACATCTACCTAACTGGTAAGATGGCCTTACCCTTCGATGAGAGATTGGTTTGATAACCCCATAATCTTGACCATACTAAGCATAGTGTTGTGTCCTACATATCTAGTGATATCATACATTGGTTTCTCTACCTAGAATGCAATCATGAATCACAGTGAACTGACAGTGTAAACAGTGGCTACATACACTACTTTGTCCAGTGAATTCATCACCCAGTACTTTGAGTGAGAGTCATCTATCTACCCACTCTTTAGATCTAATTGGTTTGACCATAACACAACATACATTCACTCTATGGTGATAATAAAATGTACAACAAGGTTTATTCCCTTAACCATGGATTCCACTAACCCTAGGAATATCCAAGCCTATAATAAACTAATTACTAGGTTACACCCTTTCTCATGAATTTACCCTAACCCCAGGCATACTCATACTAATCATACATGTTCACATACTAAGATTCAATTAGGTTACCCCCATTGGACCACGGATTTCACTAACCAAGGAATAACCCTATTAACCTCTTAAGTTAAAAATAATATTTCCATAAAAGTACTATAAGATAGCAACATATTCCTTCTCATGGATTATCTATATAGAACCATAGTTCTAATATCATTTAAGCCATACATATTTATACAATATATATATATATATACATCTATATAATAGGGTTCCTATAATTCAAGACTCATTCAAGAATCACACAACATATATTCTATACTAGGTAATAGATAAGTTCATAAGAACAATCATATCATGCAATCAAAGATTATTCCAACTCTAGGAAATAACTAAGATCATAAGATTCAAGCATATCATGCAATCAAAAAACAATCCAAATCTAGGAAATAACTAAGATAATAAGATTCAAGCACATCATGCAATCTTTCCCAAACAAAGCATTTATAAACAAATAACCTTTCAAATATAAAGATAACAGGGAATAGGAATCAACATGCTTGATTATATGTTCCCACTTGAAATGGTATTTCCAAACCTTAGCCTTCGCAACCATGAATGCTACTTCTCCCAAAGATTAACTAGACTCCAAATCTTAGCCTCCTCTTAAGAAATATCACAAACAAAACTCACAATGATTCTCTTTCTCTCTCTCTC
The DNA here is from genome assembly GCA_007258455.2 of Sequoia sempervirens. NCBI lineage: Eukaryota > Viridiplantae > Streptophyta > Pinopsida > Cupressales > Cupressaceae > Sequoia > Sequoia sempervirens. The sequence goes on along the minus strand of VDFB02255549.1, from coordinate 140,729 downwards.
TAAAATTCTCACACAAAAATCTTGCACAATTATTACAATAGAGTAACAATATGAAAATCAAAATGAAAAACGTGTATCAAATGAAGAAGAGAGCTCCTCTATTATACTAATTTTTGAGATTCCAAAGGCTACAAATAAGCAAGTAAATCTACCACCTTTATTTTCTCATGTAGCGACTCACCTGAGTAAGTTCCCATCTTGCAACACATAATAGTCCACAAGCTTGAAATGACCGAGTCGACCTGATGCTTGGTGACAACAAGACTCCATTTGCTAGGTCAAACACAAAAATGCATTGCTTCAAGTTTCCTAAGTGAATTGCAAGTCGACTCCCTTCTTATACTTTTTCCAACACTACTTTGATTGGGTTAATGCATATCTATAGGTTTAAGATTCCTTATTTGCTTCTATATGTAGTAGGCTTTGGTGCTACATTCCCATGTTTTAGTGTCACATTCATAAAACAATTCCCTTAAGGATAGCGCGGGTTCAAGACTCATTCACTACATTTAAATCTACACTCTTGTTTTGCCAGCATGAACATTTATTCCTTTTCTCATGTTTTAACTGTACCACTTAACATTCAGATATTTGAGTAAGTCAATATACGTTGAGTTTGTAGCTTACAAGCTTGGTTCACATTTATTCCATGCGCTATATTCATGCGCTGCCCTTTGAAGTATTTACACAATGCTTTATATTCTATAAGCAATATTATTAATAATGCGCTATCATATGTATATTGCATTGTAACATATACAACTTAGTTTTTTATCATATACAATGTGCTATTTCAAATACTATGCGCTATGTAAACACATTAAGCGTAAATCAATATAATATATATTTAAAATATATAAAAATATTATATATATATATATATATATATATATATATATATATATATATATATATATATATATATATATATATCTTATCCATATGATTATAAAATGCATTATTCGCCATTCGAATACATATGCATATATTTTCATAATAACAATACATGTATATATATGTGTGTGTATACATATGTGCATATATTAATATATACATGTATGTACCTCTCCTTAACGTAACTACATACACATATTAATATATATATTCATATATTATAGATATATATCACTACCTTGATATTTACATTTAAACACATACAATCACAATCCCATCGATTGACATATATACACAAAGTGTATATATTTATATATATGTATGTCACCTTCGTCCAATCGATATTCCCATACATATGGCTAATCTATCCATGAGCATGCGTAGATACGTCTATCTAGTATACTCATGCACGTATTTACTCATGCATATGAGTTTATTGTAGACACATACATATATACATATATATACATTTATGTATATATCTCATCGATATAACTATGAACACACAAGGAAGAACTCTCACAAGAATTAACCACAATCATCAACTACAACATTCATAGAACAAGATCATAATTCAATATAAACAACCAATACTGAAGATTACTTACCTTTTTACCCAACTCACTCAACTCAACTTAGACCAACTAGGGTGGTGAGTGTGTGTATGCTCAATTAGGTTCATTAGGGTTACCAGACCAAGTTCTTCTCCTGAGTGATACTCCCCCTCTCTACCGGAGGCTCAAAAACCTACTCCTACATCCAGCTTAGTACATTGCAATAGTAGTTAGTGGATACAATACGTTCATAAGCATCACATACATATTTTACAACATTATGAAATATCTAATGAATTAACATTCATTCCACATATTCCATCAAGATTTATATACAAACATAATGATAAATATAAATATTCAATCATTTTCACCCTCAAGGCATAAGTAAATAAGTAGCAACACAACAAGGTGTAACATATTCCCCCCCTTGTGAATCATCGTCCTCGATGATTATTAAGTATCAACATGGACATAGCATAACATCATAAAATATCATTGTTTTCAAGATTTTTCAAAATCAAGAATGACTTGAGGAAACTTCTACTTCATCTCAGCACAATCTTCCCAAGTGGCAGAATCTTCTACATACTAATCCCACTAGACCTTGCATTGAAGAACCTCTCTATTCCTTAAGTGAAGCTTACATGTTCCGAGCACCTTGAGAGGATCGATTGTTACCACTCTGGGGTATTGTACCTATAAATCATTCCAATCAATAACATGGTTATCATCTGGCACATACTTTTTAAGGTATGACACATGGAAGAAATTATGCATTCTAGCAAGAGTTGGTGGTAGAACAATCCTATACACAACAGGGTTGACTTCCTTGAGAACCTCAAAAGGACCTACATAGCGTGGAGCTTGTTTGGATGACTTTCCAAACTTAATATAACTCTTATGAGGTTTAACTCTTAGCAAAACCTTCTCTCCTACTGAGATATTTTTGGGTACCCATTTGGAATCAGCATAACTCTTTTTCCTATCATTAGCTTTTGCTAACCTCTACTTATTAATACCAACTTGCTCCTCCATTTTGAATAACATTTTTGTTCCAATGCTTACCCTATCCTCTAGCTTATTCCAGCTTATAGGGGTTTGATGTTTCCTACCATATAATGCTTCAAACAAATCCATCTTGATTGCAAAATGATAAGAATTGTTATATGCAAATTCTACCAAAGGTAGGTAATCTTCCCACTTGTATTGATGATGCATGTAATGCATTCTCAGTAAATCCTCTAGCACTTGGTTCACTCTTTGAGTTTGGCCATCCATTTCCAAATGATATATTGAAATTATGTTCAACTAAGTCCCAAGCGAAGAAAACATGGTTCTCAAAAACCTAGACGTCACACAAGCATCCCTATCTAAGATAATCTTCTCAGGAATTCCATGCAACCTAAACACCTCTTGTATGAAATATCAAGCTATAATAGGAGCTCCATCAGTTAGATTCCATGGTATAAAGTGCACCACCTTAGTAAGCCTATCCACCACTACCAAAATGGCATTGTGCTTATTCCTTGACATTGGAAGACCTTGCACAAAATCCATGCTAATGATTTTCCATTTACTTTCTAGAATATCATGAGGATACAAAAGACCTGCAGGGTGATGATGCTTTTCCTTCATCCTTTGACACTCTAAACAACTTGCCACAACCCTTGCAACATTCCCTTTCATCCCTTTCCAAAAATACAATGCTTCATATTAGCCAACATCTTAGTAACTCCGGGATGTCCAAAATATGGTGCAGTATGAACTTCTTTCCACACCAAGTTCCTTAATTCTACAGAATTGGGTACGTATATTCTTCCCTTAAACCTTAGCAAACCATCAGGTTTAAAGTGAAATCCCCCATACCTTGGGTCTTACAGATTATTTGCGGGTGCTCGCTTAACTTGTTCATAATATTCATCACCCTTGAGCTCTTGCATCACTCAACCCTTGAAATCAATTTGGATTGACATCATGGAGGAGATATGCCTCCTATGACTTAACACATTAGAAACCTAATTCTCCTTTCCTTTGATATAATTGGTGTTGAAATCATAGTCTAATATCAATTCCAACCACCTTCTTTTCCTTGCATTCAAATTCAGTTGAGTAAACAAGTAATTTAGACCGTGATGATTAAGCTTTAGTTCAAAAGGTTTTCCCAATAGATAGTGTCTCCACATCTACAATGCATGAAAAATAGCTGCTAACTCCAAATGATGTGAAGTATAATTTTGTTCATAAGGTTTTAGCTTCCTTGATTCATAGGCTATGAGTCACCCATCTTGCAACAACACACCACCCAAACCTTCTCCTGATGCATCAGTGATAACAATAAAGTTACCATCTGGATTTGGTACCTCCAATATCGAAGTTGTGGTCAATCTCTCTTTGATTTGATAAAATGTCACTTGACATTTCTTGTCCATTCACACTTATTCCCTTTTCTCTTTAAGGATGTAATAGGAAAAGCTATCTTGGAAAATTTGGCGACAAAATTTTGATAGTACCCAGCCAGGCCCATAAAACTTCTAACTTTTGGTACACTCTTAGGCACTAGCCATTCAAGTACTGCTATTATTTTAGCTAGATCAATTGCAATACCATCAACTGAAATCACATGACCCATATATTGTACCTCTTTCATAAATAAATTACACTTAGAGAGTTTTCCATATATCATAGTATGCTCTCTCAATCATTGGAGAACAATCTCTAGAAGCTTGAAATGTTCCTCTTCATTTTTGGAATAGATAAGAATATCATCCAAAATGAGCAACAAATTTTTTTCCAAACAGTCTCTGAACAAATTATACATCAAGTTCATGAATGCTATAGGTGCATTCATTAATTCAAAAGGTAGGACTGTGAATTGATAATGATCATATCTTGTCCTGAAATTTCTCTTGAAAATATATATGTCCTTGATCCTTAGGTATGATATCCCGACCGTAGATCAATTTTTGAAAATACTATTGCTCCTCGCATCTGATCAAAGATATCATCAATATGTAGCAGTGGATACTTATTCTTTATCATTTCCTTATTAAGTAGGTGATAATTGATGCACAAGTGAAATGTGCCATCCTTCTTTACAAAGATAACAAGCACTCCCCAAGGCGAAACACTAGGTCTAATCAACCCCTTGGACAAAAATTCCTCCAATTGAGCTTTTAACTCTATTAATTTTGTTGTGGTCATTTTGTAAGGAATTTTGGATATAGGCTCCGCCATTGGAACTATGTCAATGGAGAAATCAAACACTCTTTTGGGAGGTAATCCAGGTAACTCATCTGGAAATACATCTGCTAATTTCCATAGGATAGGATATTTCTCCATATCCATCTTCCTAGATTCCACCATCTCACCTTCTTCAGCATCTTGTAGATCTTGAGGTCCATAAAATACCATATCATCTTGAGAAATGAACTCACTACATTACTCAAGTTTCTCCATTTTTATAGTGAAGATTTGACAACCTTTCTTCTTCACTCTATGCATTTGTACAGTGGAGATCTATTGCAACCTAACTTCTCTTGTTGTTCCTTGCAAGAACACCCAATTACGTAGATCGTCTAAACATTCCACTTTTTTAGAATCACAATCTACTTTAGGTCTATGTTGCCACAGCCAGTTCATCCCTAAAATGGAATCATAGGAACCTAGGGGTGCTACATATAAATTCACTTCCGAGGAGAAGCTCGGAAGCTCAACCCTTGCTTTGAATAGAGATTGCTCCACCTTAGCTCTTGTCTAGTTTGCATATTCAACCATCCAAGATTTTTCCATATAGCCAACTTTTCTATAAATTTGACTAGTTATTCTAGGTGAAACAAAATTTTCAATGGCACTAGTATCAATAAGAATGGAAATAGGTGTACCAAATAAAGTATTTGATATTTCCACCGGAGTGATCTGGTACTTAGCTTTCTGGTTGTCCAATGTAGCATGAATCCTTTGTTGGAATTCTTCTCATTGTGATGGAAGAGGGTTCTCATGTGGTTGTGACCCTGATGGATTTTTGGGACACTGATTGGAAAAGTGATCCCCTCCACAAGTATAGCATCCTCTCAAGGTTCCCAACCTTGATACATGCCTTCTAGAGCTACATTCCTTCCTACCTGCATTGTTGTTATAGATGTTTTTATCCCCCCTACGGTCCCTTCTTGAATTACTCCTATTGCGGGATCCTTTGTCCCCTTTCTTCTACATTTTTTTTCCCTTCATTAGGATTCTTTGATGCTTGATTGGATGGGATCCAATTAGACCTCTTTCTATTCCTCTCTTGATAGTTTGAGATAGATTTAAGTCATTTTTCTAGTTGGATGGCTTTCTCATACACCAAGTCCATGGTTGTTGGACCGTGCACATCCACCTCACCAACTATTTGGGCAGTGAGTCCCATGTTAAACTTCCTTACATAAAACCACTCATGTTTTTGGTACATAGGTACATACCTAAAGAGACAAGTGAAATTCTCCCAATCTTCGTTAACCGAGGAGTCTCCTTGCCCCAGATTCTGGAAGTCGATCAACTTTTGATCATAGAAGAGTTGAGGTAAACACCATTTCTAGAAAATATCCACAAACTCACTCTAAGTCATCCTTAAGGAACATAGTCCAAGTTCCATCTTCTTATTCATCCACCTGTTGGATGCTTCGCCAGCCAATTGGAAAGCTCCCCAAATGGTTTTTGTGACCTCAAAGTAGTTTCTTATTTCAAAGTACTTTTCCATACTAGTGAGCCAAGCTTCTTCCTCCTCTCCACTAGTACTTTCTTCGAACTTCCGAGGGTTTATTTTTCTCATATCACATGATAGTTCACTAGCAAGTCATTTTCACTTGCTCGGGCCCTTTGATATAGATTATGATTCCTCTTCCTCATGATTACTAGACTAAGTATGATCATGGGAGCTTTCTCCTTCATCATTATTAGGAAATTCTTATTCCTCCATCTCTTTTCCCTTTAAAACTCTTGCTCGATGTTTCCAAGGTGTTCTCTTGCTTCATTCATCAAGACAAGAATGTGGTCCAGCTTAGCTTCAACATTTCCTAGTCCTTGATCGACTTCATGACTTTCCCCAAGATTAGTTCTAGTTCTAAACATTTTCACAAAAAAAGGTTTACACACACAGGTTTCATTTTTCAATGAATTAGATTCTCCCCAGATGTTTACATACCACATTTAAAAAAATTCCAAAAGAAAAACATTCATGTAGCCATAGAGGTTTAAAGAAGAGCATACACAATGTTTTGCAAAGACATGTTTTATTTATTTCTGAGATTTTCAATATCCTTGCATTTACATGGAATGACTATTCAAACAGTCTATGGGAGAGCATCCCTCGAATTCACTCTCCGATACATAGATAAGTGGGGTATACCCTTCCTTATTTTTGTTCATATATACATCATTTGAAGGAGAATAACTCTTTCAGGACCTATCTTTAGATGGATACATAATTCTAAGGGACATATCCCTCTGATCCGCCACTTGAGGCTATTACAATTACTTCTGTCATAGGAAGAACACAAGGGTCCCTAAATATCATTGCAGGACTAACACTACATTTTGAGGGCATATAACTAGAAAGTGATAAAGAGTCTGACTTGGCAGGAGAGACATGAGGTACATAGTTGATAGCCCCTCTATCATCCTTTGCTTTTCTCGGTGATTGTAGGAACGCAGCTAAAATTCTCACTATCTCCTCAACCCGGCTAAGCGTTGTCACTTAGTTAGTTCCCTCTATAAGTTTGAACAGCCAAGCACCCACTTTCCCTTCTTGGCCCATAGGAATTTAGCACTCATTTCCGATTCACCCGGCTGTAGAGTCATCTTAGAGAGTATGCACCATCTTGGCACAGAGATTTATAAAAAGTGGAGCTCATATAATGTTGGATTAGAGCATAGGTAGAGCACATATGGAGTTCAAAGAGCTAAACTTGGTAGCTCATTATCCCGATAATAATGACCCCATTGTTTTCTACCATTTTTAAATATGCTACTCACCAAAATTGAAATTTTATGCTACTAACATTATGAGCAATAAAAATTTTCTTTTCATTTGAATGACAAGATGCACATTTGAAACATAACCATTCCAAACTTTCCCATTGCATAACATAGATTCATTTCAATAATTCAAGTAACAATTTCACATTACATATTTTCAACATAAAGAGATGTTCCTTTTACAATGAACCTTAAATAGAGATAGAGATACATTTTTCATTCACTTGGCTTCCATGAGCAATATTGATATAGAAATGCATTGAAATGCAAGGAGATGAGTCCACAAAACATGGAGTTTTCCCTTAGCAAAACACGGGAAATGAGAAGAGGCTTCAACAAAGCGGGATCCCGTTTAGATTCCGGAGACCGAAACCAAAAAGCAGGATCAACGTTCAGGATCTGTTTCATAAATAAATAAATAAAAGAATTGTGTTTTTGAAAAACATAAAAAATATGATTGCTTAAAGCAGGATCGATTTCTTAAAATCATGGAAAAATTATAGGATCACTTTTTAAAGTTTGATTTTTGGTCGAATTTTTGCTTTTCCCGGTCCGGGGAAAGGCTTAGGGACCCCGAACCCTAAACTGGACTGGTTGACCTACAAGTTAGAAGATCACAGGGAAATGTCACAAGAAATAAGTGACTTTAGGCATATGTTTTTGAAGACTTTTTGCATTTTTGACAAAATTAAAAAACCAGTATAAGATGAAACCCGATTATAGATTCTAAATATGCTTTGTTTTTTTTATGAGTGAAAACACTTCACAAAATGTAGCCAAAGAGTGGACTCAACTGTAACACTAAAATATAAAAAAAATACAATGGTCCCTAATGTCCCTAATATTGGTGCATGCCTCCCTGGATGTCCCCCATCACTTGAGGTGCATGCATTCCTAGGTGTCTCCTACTAGTGCTACATCCTCAAATGCGGTTTCCATCTATGAAGGAAGCATCACTTTCGAGTAGCTTTGGTTCCTATAATTCCAAGACTCATTCAAGAACCACACAACATATATTCCATACTTGGTAATAGATAATTTCATAAGAACAATCATATCATGCAATCAAAGATTATTCCGACTCTAGGAAATAGCTAAGATCATAATATTCAAGCATATCATGCAATCAAAGATCTATCCAAATCTAGGAAATAACTATGATCATAAGATTCAAGCACATCATGCAATCTTTCCCAAACAAAGTATTTACAAACAAATAACCTTTCAAATATAAAGATAACAGAGAATAGAAATCAGCATGCCTGATTATACATTCCCATTTGAAATGTTGTTTCCCAACCTTAGCCTTCACAATCATGAATCCTACTTCTCCCAAAGATTAACTAGACTCCAAATCTTAACCCCCTCTTAAGAAATCTCACAAACCAAACTCACAATAATTATCTCTCTCTAAAATTCTCACACAAAAAGCTTACATAGATATTATAGCAGAGTAACAATATGAAAATCATAATGAAAAAGTTGTATCAAATGAATAAGAGAGATCCTCTATTTATACTTATTTTTGAGCTTCCAAAGGCTACAAATAAGCAAGTAAATCTGCCACCTTTCTTTTCTCATGCAGCGACTCGGCTGAGTAAGTTCCTAGCTTGCAACACATAACAGTCCACAAGCTTGGAATGACTAAGTCGACCTCATGTTTGGTGACAACAAGACTCCATTTGCTAGGTCAAACACAACAATGCATTGCTTCAAGTTTCCTAAGTGAATTGTAAGTCGAATCCCTTCTTATACTTCTACCAACACTACTTTGACTGGATTTATGCATATCTACAGGTTTAAGATTCCTTATTTGCTTCTATATGCAGCAGGCTTTGGTGCCACATTCCCATGTTTTAGCGCCACATTTCATAAAACAGCGCCCTCAAGGATCGCGTGGGTTCAAGACTAATTCACTAAGTTTATATCTACACTCTTCTTTTTGCAGTGTGAACACTTATTCCTTTTCTCACGTTTTAACTACTGCTCAACATTCAAATATTTGACTAAGTCAATATACATTGAGTTTGAAACTTACAAGCTTGGTTCACATTTATTCCATGCACTATATTCATGTGCTTCCCTTTGAATTATTTATATTTAATATATATAAATATATCACATATATATATCCAACACAATATATATATATATATATATATATATAAATATATATCTCAGCCATATGATATAAAATGCATTATTCACCATTCAAATACATATGCATATATTTTCATAATAACAATACATGTATATATGTATATACATATGTACATATATTAATATATATGTATGTACATTTCCTTGATGTAACTATATATATATATATATATATAATTGAGCATACACACACTCACCACCCTAGTTGGTCTAAGTTGAGTCGATTCAATTGGGTAAAAAGGTAAGTAATCTTTAGTATTGGTTGTTAATGTTTATATTAAATTATGATCTTATTCTATGAATGTTGTAGTTGAGGGTTGTGGTTAAGTTTTGTCAGAGTTCTTCCTTGTGTGTTCATAGTTATATGGATAAGATACATACATATATATATATATACACTTTGTGTATATATGTCAATCAATGTGATTGTGGTTGTATGTGTTTAAATGTAAATATCAAAGTAGTGATATATACAATAATGATAGTTAAAATTATTGTAGGTAAAGTTTTTGATTTCCACCACATTGAAAACACAACCCTTTTATCCAAATAAAAGATTGATAGCCTCCTATAACTTCAATAGGATATTAAACTCTTTGACAAAGCTTAACTCCAAGTATGAAAAAATAATAAAACTAAATTTTGTTTGCACAAATTGACTTAAAAAGATAATTATAAATTTAACCAAGTTCTTATGGTTCATATTTATTGTGACACTCTTGGACATCTTTAGAAATAATCATTAATGTTAGTAAATTATTTAACACCTTAAAAGTTGCTTTCTTTTTATAAACTTATCCAAAAAAATATATAAATTATCATATTGCGAAAGGCTTAAAACACTATAAACAACACCTAAGAGTGCTATTAAATAGTTAAAAGATATAAATATTTATAACTCTATTTGCTAAGAAATAATATAATAGCTCAAAATATAAATGTGGAATGCTTGGTCAAAAAAGCACTATAAATACCTACACCTCTCAACTATTTAATAACACCTTTTAAATACTTTTATTAGTTTATAATTCTCACCTAATCATAAATCATAGAATGTGATCTTAAACGTTAATGGAATTTTTTTCCTCAATTAAATAAAAAACAATCAATATCTAGTACTATAGACTGGAAATTTAATATCTTTAATACAAAGAGTGCTACTTAATTAAAAAAAATCTTTAATAACGAAAGGAAATACAATGGCAATGAATTTTGCCCGGGAAAGCACCCCAATATCAAGATATTCGTCTCTAATTTGTCGACGGCAACCGATTTTGTTCACGACTGTTTCACTTTCGACGCCAATTATCTATCCAGTCCCTGTCTGCCAGCGAGGCATAAATAAGCATAGATGGGATGAAATCGTGCAATGTGATTTGAATTGCGTGCATCTAGAATGCTGGATAGACGCTGCCTTCAAATTTCACTGTTCACATTTTCGCGTGTTTTTCATCGTTTTACTGAAACCCGAATTTTCTCCATAGCCGACACTCTTCCCAACACATAGTATGTAGCTCGTTACAGTTTGCTGTCATTTCATTCGCCTGTAGTTTTGATTTCTTTTTGGCCATGGAGGTGATTGTTATGAATAGTAAAGAAGCAAACCTGCATCAAAAAGCAGAAACGACATCTTCGGTGGCGATCCAGCCAAATAGACATCATCAGCCCCCTTCTTCATCGGCGTCAAGACAACCAGGGGCTCCCAGCAGAAATTCATTCCATGGTTCCACGTAAGATTCTTTTTAAAACAGTAAATTTCGTTCATAAGTTCATCGCAACAATTCTGTTAATTTTCCAGATTTAAACTGTGTTGAATTGGTTTTGTTTTTAAAGATCTTTAAAGAGGAAAGAGAAGCTAAAGCAGAGTAGGAACGAGGCGCCCCGCAAAGAAAAGGGGGAGAAGAAGAAAGAGAGGCCCGTTTCTTTGAAGGAGGAAAAGAAGCTCTCCAAAGAAAAGGGAGAAAGGCTTTTTAAGAAGAAAGAGAAGCAACAGAGGTTTCGCAAAGATAAGGAAGAGAGGTTTTCGAAAAGAGAAGAGAAGAAGAAAGAGAAGCAACAGAGGTTCTGCAATGAAAAAGAAGAGAGACTTTCCAAAAGAGAGGAGAAGAAAAAAGAGAAGCAACAAAGATTCTATACAGAAATAGAAGAGAGGTTTCCCAAAAGAGAGGAGAAGAAGAAAGAGAAGCAGCAAATATTCTATACAGAAATAGAAGAGATACTTCCCGAGAAAGAGGAGAAGAGGAAAGAGAAGCAGCAAATAGAAGAGAGGCTTTCCAAAAGAAAGGAGAAGAGAAAAGAGAAGCAACAAATATTCTATACAGAAATTCAAGAGACTCTTCCCAAAAGAAAAGAGAAGCAACAAATATTCTATACAGAAGTAGAAGAGATGCTTCCCAAAAGAGAGGAGAAGAAGAAAGAGAAGCAAGAAAAGTTATACAAAGGGGAGGAGGTAATGCACTGCATTTTTATTAATAGAATATTTGGTCGTTGTTTCATATTTGTGGCTTTCTGTAATTTTGATGTTTTTTTGGCCGTGGAGGGGCAGGTTTTGCAGAGGACAGAAGCAAAATATCTGGCAGATTTGGCGGCGGCCCAGCCAAATAGCTATCCTCCGCTCCCTTCTTCATTGGCGTCACGACAACCAGAATCAACCAGCCAAAAGTCGGTGTATGCTTCCCGTGAAATTCTTTTTAACACAGTAAATTTTGTCCATATTTTTTACAGAATATTTTCAGATTTGAACTGTGTTGAATTGGTTTTGTTTTTGTAGCTTTTCAAAGAGGAAGAATTGTTGTTGTATTTTGTAGCGCTTTATAACTTGAAGTTATAAATCACACAAGATGATGCCATTCAGCCAGTTGATATTTCATGATAAGCGAAACATTACTGGGCGTGCTCCTTTGTTTGCTATTCTAGATAAGAAAATAAGAGATTTGGTGATGAATAAATTGATGGGAGGAATGTACGTATGAAAATCCAAAAACTGCAAATTTGGATTTGTTCATATAAGTTCGAAACATGATCGCCGATCGAAAAGAGCTAAAATTTGTTGATCAAATTCTTTTGAAATGATTATATTTGTAGAAATCCAATCATGTAGAATGACTTTCAACATCACCTTCGGCAAGGATAAATGTTTGCATTTAAATGGCACTTTATTGAAGCATAGTATTAACTGTTCAAAATTCATATTTTCATTTCATTAACAGTTCAAAATTTTCACTAATTTATGTTTAACAATAGATCCGTCACATTGTCATCAGATGAGTAGAACTGGAAGAAAATGACAGGGATATAGTCATTGAGGTACTGGGGTCTTGATGTAAAAAACAGTAATACGAATGTAAATATCTTCTCAAGAGAGAAGGGAAGCAGGTAGCCCCAAATAGCCAGTTTGAGTTAAGAGATCTGTGCCGTCTAACCGCTGGGATGTGTCCCAGGCTCATCCTAAGTACTCATGGTCCTCAAGTGCTCCAGATTTATCCAGAGGAGAAATCTGCAGGTGTGCAAAGAAATCTCAAGAAAAAAAAAATACAAGCCCTTCCCTTTTGCCTGCTACCTCACACAAAACCGCCAACAAGTTTTTGAAAAAAAACAAAACCTAAATACTATAATTTCTTCACCATCAGTTCGAAAAAATGAATAATGTTTACTTTGAATCATAGTTCCAAAAATCTTTTTGGGAATAAAATGGCAAATCAAAAGATGAAAAAAAATTCAATTAATTGAATCAAAAATTGGGTTATGTTTAGGATTAGGAAAAAATAGGGTTAGGATGAGGAAAAAATCAAGGAAAATTTGTCACAGAAATAAGAGAAAGCCTCAAAACCCTAAAAATCAAAATTGACTCCGAGTTAATGGAAAAGTAGCAGTGTTTTTTTCCCTTTTTCCGAAAATTTGGCTTTTCACGGCGATCCGTGATTTATAGCGATTAAATCGCAATCCCTGCAACTAAGCTTTAAATATTGAAGTACCTGGTCAATCATAGATACATCTGTTTTTCATATATAAAGAGGAACCCCATATCTATTACCATTATAATGCTCTGCAGGGACTGTTAAGTTGCAAATAGTTATTAATGTTCCATGACGTCTTTTAAAGACATTAAACAGGATTTTCCTCCTCTTCTTTGCCGATCCTCTCTTTCTCCTCCTGTTTGAGCTTCACTTCCCTCTGTAAAACGCCACAAAAACAAAACCAATTCTTCCTCTTTGAAGCACTACAAAAGCAAAACCAACTCGGCACAGTCAAAATCTGAAAATATTTTCAAACAGAATAGGCTGGACCTCCGCCGAATCTGCCATTTTCTCTTTCTTTCCTCTGCAAAACCCTCCCCTCCGCAGCCAAAAAAAAATCAAAATTACAGGCGAATGAAATGATAATAAACTCTTAAGGGGGGATATGTGACCAGCTCTTTTGTGTTGGGGATTTGTAACGATTCCCCAACGGACGAGTCCTCATTTCTGTTCTATCTATTCATTATTCCAGTGTGATGGTGAAAATTGCATACCAGCCCGGTTTCCCAAATGCAATGAAAGTTTGATAGTGGTATAATATTATATAAATTGGATTCATATATCATTATATTTATTTTCATTATTATGGTCGAGAAGATTAACTGTAATAACATCAAGAGGTCCATTGTAATGGAATGGGTGTTTATAAAAAAATCTTCATATGTAGTTATTTGCACATCAATAAATATGATATAGATCTAAAAATTGATATTTTAGATAGGGTGTCTTGAAATTAACATCTCTTGATGTCTTTTAGATAGATGTATTTAAAATGTCTCTATAGTTTTATTCCAATTAAATTAACACCTTCAAATTGGTATCTCTTGGCATCTTTTAGATAAAAAAATTTAAGATATTTATGTTAGTTAATTCATCCCAAGAGATTGGTCCAAGTCCCTAGATCTCCCATTTGTAACTTTATATCATATTTGCAAGTGTAGATCTAAATCTCAATATTTTAAAATTCAAATTTAAAAATAAATCTTGTCAAATTCCTCCTCCTATTCATTGTTATTTGACCTAGCATATGTATGTGTTAATTTGTGTGCTTTGTTGTATTTAAGGGCACTCATTAATTCATTTAACATCATAAAAGATACTAACAACTAATCAAAGAAGATTCAAAAAATCATAAAAGCATTAGCAGAGAATTACATTAACGCACATAATCCTAGGTCTATTACATGCTTGCTCACATTGTATTTGAATTTTTTAATGAAAAGTCATAAGTTTGGTTTGTTAGGGTCAAATGTGGTCATCCTCATAATTTAATAGATTCCCAAATTTATTCTTGAATATTATTGGTTCTTACATAGATTTAGATCAAGGAAAGTGAATTCCAATAGTCCACTTTTGACCAAATTAGTATATCAAGTACATGCTTAGGACCACACAATAGTCTAGTTCTATGATCATGAAAATTAAGCTCGTAGAATTATAGATTTGAAAATAAAATGCACAATCAATTTGTATATTTTGAGACAACCATCTAAGTAAGTCCTAATTTTTTAGTGTTTTGACAAGTCAACTCTTGACATCCTCAACATCACTTTAGAATCTTTAGAATCTAGCTATGTATTTCAATTTAATTTATTTGAGCTCTATATTTAATTTAAATATTCAATGTTTCTCTAGTCTCAATTCTAAATTCTAAGCTTTTATTATTATTTAAGTATTTTTCCTAGGTGAAAAGTAGTGAAAGGGATTTTATTCCCATTGCATTATTTGGGTTTGGCCTTTAAGGTTTATACTTCTTTTCAATTAGGATTTTAGATCTAATTTTTCAAATAACATTAGGTCAGATTTTCACATCTTAGTAGGATTTGAATTTCCTTGACTTGTGTTTAATAGTTGTACCTATCTTTAAGGTTTTGTGATTCATTGTGTGATCTTCTTTTCACCTACCTTACCCACCCTTGTTTTTTACTCTTAGGCTTATTTTTTAGATCTAATCCTTTGCTTATGTTTTTATTTCACATTGCATCTCAATGCATTATTTTGTATTATTTAGACTTTAGGGTTTATTTATTTATTTGTATGTCAAGGTCTCATCCACATCCTCACATTTCCTTGAGAAGATGTCCTTTTTGAATCCTAAAATGATAGTCTATTGAGAGTGGTTTCTCTAATGATGTTCCTACAAACACTATAATTGTTGATACCCTTGTTATTAAGAAACATGAATAATATTTTGATCATGATGCATATGTTGCTAAGTAAGATAGTTCTCATATGGGATTATTACTAGTTGGTATCGTTACACATGTTGAATCTCCTCAATAATTATCTTGACTATTTTATACATTGAATTAATAGGTGGTCCTTATAGGGTATAAATATTCTTCATGATATCGACATCCTTATGGATTTTCCAATTGTGTATTCTCTCCCAACCTATCCAACCTTCATTTTCTAGTAACTTTTCTTTCTCTCATCATGTTGTTACTGCTTCTATGGATTTTATCATCGATATTGTCTCTCCTAGTGTTCCACCTCCCTTTCATATATTCATATCTTCTTATCCACGCATATTTATTACACTCACTACCTATTCCTATGCTTCTTGTGCTCCTCCTCATCCTATAATCACTTTACCAAATAATGTGTATTTTCCTTCTATCGCTATATCTTTTCTTCTTGTCACTCACTCGCTATATTTTATATGGTATTAGTGGGTGGTACTTATGGCATAAATATTCTTCATGATATTGGCATTCTTATGGATTCTTCCAATTGTGTATTCTCTCCCTACCTATCCAAACTTCATTTTCTTGTAACGTTTCTTTCTCTCATCATGTTGTTAGTACCACCGAGCTATGAATTTTATCATTAATATTGTCTATCCTCTAGTGTTATTCCTCCCTTTTATTTGTTCATATCTTCTTATCCACATGTATCTATTACACTCACCACCTATGCATATGATTATTGTGCTCCTCCTTCTCATCCTACGACCACTTTACCTTATAATGTGTATTTTCCTTCTACTAATATATATTTTCTTCTTGTCACTCACCCTCTCTATACCTCATACATTATTTTCCATACCCCTTATAACTTTACTTGGATACACTAATAAAGAAATTCAATCAAATTCAAAATAAAGTGGAGAATTTATATCTACTAAACAAAACTCTACTACATTTAACCATCCACATCAAACACATATTACATATGAAGTTGCTACATATCCATTATCGACGGGTTTTGTGGCACCTAGATTTGAACTATATTAGGTGGAAAAGGAGATCCAACATTCATTTATAAGATTTTAATGTTGCATGCCTCAATTTTACAAATAAAATTGTCTTTGCTAAACTATTTTCACAAACCTTGAGAGATTATGATATGCAATGGATTTACTTGTTATCTCTTTATTTTATCCATTTTTTTATCAATATGGACTTGAAAACAAATGTGTCTAATTTGATTAATTGTGTCCAAAGACATAATTATCATATTAATTTTATTATGTCATTTACTTCTATTCTTTATGTGGTAAAATAAAACACCAATTTGATGATGATGAACTACAAAAAATATTTTTGTGGGGGCTCTTTCCTCATATGAAAAATAACATGTAATTGAGTATCTTTTATTATTTTATAAATATTTGTTATCATATAATATGAATTAAAATTATGTGTATCAAATTCACTTAAGTAGGGATCATCATCACATGCTTCTACCACATCTTTTGAACCTGTAGACATGTAAAAATGATCTAACACATATCACACATCCTGAATGGCATTTTTCATCATCAACATCATTATCGCTAATATCGTTGCATTTCACATCATTTACATTGTTATCCTTGAATTCAGCATGCTCAATTCGAGGGATAACCCCTACGAAACTTGTCTATTTTGTAGCCCACATACTCTAAGCACGTAAAATGAGGAAAATTGCATTGGTCCTCATGTGTGGTCCCCCATCCTCAATTCATTCTAAGCATTAACCTTTGTTAGTTCGTCGAAATTTGTATTTTAAACCAAGTTGTGAAAATTCAGTTTTGGGAGTTAGAAATTTTTTTACACATATAGGAGCGTTGATTTTTAGCACTTTTACATATTATATGTAGGAGCTCTATTTTTCACCACTCTTACATATTTCATGCCTTAGTCATTTTCTAGCACATGTAGGAGCAGGGTTTTGGTCGCGCCCATAAAAGGATATAAAAGTCACGGCAAATCGTAACCTGGGAATTGGACATTCCAGCATGCGACTAACATCTTCTTATGGTCGTTCATTTACTTTGTCAAACCAGGGAATGTATACTTGAAATGGAGCGGCATTGTATGTGCACTAAGAACTAGTTTTAGTCACGATTTACCATAAATAAATGCATGAAAGGAATTCTACTTATGCTACAGGAATGTAATGCGAAGCCTTCTAAACTTAATCAAAGCAGAAATCATAACAACTATGACTGAGAAACAAACTATGAACTAGCCTTATGCTACAGGAACAAACACAGGGATGGATTCCCGATGCTGCAGGAACAATATAAGACTGAGTTTGTGTTGAAACTTTCCAGAATGAAATCTAACTTATGATCAACAGGAAATAAACAACTAACTAACTAACTACAGATACTTACTAAGTGGGCCCCCTTAGCAAGCATCAACTAGTTATGCAAGAATTGAACTCAAAACTTCATCAGCTTTTATTCATAAACTCGGAATGATATACATCATTCTGCTCATATGAAAACTAACACGAAACTCTATCTCTTATCATAATACTAACTCTTACATATTTTGCTTCTTATTATCATACTAACTTTTACATGCTATGCTTGCTCACTCGCGCAGGAGGAACACTTATTTAAACCAGAAAAACAACTAACTACCTAACTCAAACAAAGAAAGACGTGGACATAAATGTATCCTGAAACTGAGGAACAGACTTCTCATAAATGAAAGCATATCTGTTCAACCTGATCCAGAGAGAATTTAGCATTCCACTCTTTCCAGATTAAATGATCATTTAGGTTTCTTCCCAACAACTCAGACAGAGAGTCTTCGCTGGAACAACTTCCTCGACGTCGTGCAGGAAATGGACTTTGCTGCAGGGCCGAGATCTGTTGCACTTGACTCGTTCATGCTCCCTTTAACAACCTGCGATGCACAAGGCGACAGAGGCGAAAGAAAGCACTTGTGGCAAACAACACGACACATTCATTAATCACATATTAAATCTATTTCATCATTCAAAAACCATATGCATTATACCAGTCATTTAGGAGGTCAAACAGGGTAATTAATAAGACACATAGAGATGTTAAGTTGCAGGAATATAGGAATGTATTGCTACAGGATACTACCCAATTTCAGATAAAAAGTCTTTAATCACATAGTTAAAACATGCATTAGCAATAAGAGTAGAGACATTAAAAATACATCATGATACTCAAATTATGAGCATACCCTAAGCTCATCAGGTTTTTTAGCACTTCTACATCTCAAAGCACAAGTCACATGTAGGAGCCATGTTTTTCACCGCTCTTACATATTTCATGCCTTAGTCATTTTTCTGGCACATGTAGGAGCAGGGTTTTTTAGCGCTTCTACATCTCAAAACACAAGTCACATGTAGGAGCTCTATTTTTCACCACTCTTGCATATTTCATGCCTTATTCTTTTTTTGGCACATGTAGGAGCGAGGTTTTTTAGCGCTTCTACATCTCAAACCACAAGTCACATGTAGGAGCTTTGCTTTTCACCGCTCTTACATATTTCATGCCTTATTCATTTTCTGGCACATGTAGGAGCAGGGTTTTTTAGCACTGTGCTTCTACATCTCAAAACATGAGTCACATGTAGGAGCTATGTTTTTCACCGCTCTTACATATTTCATGTCTGAGTCATTTTCTAGCACATGTAGGAGCAGGGTTTTTTAGCACTTCTACATCTAAAAACACAAGTCACATGTAGGAGCTCTATTTTTCACCACTCTTACATATTTCATGCAGAAGCTTCATTTTTCACCCCTCTTACATATTTCATGCAGAAGCTTCATTTTTCACCGCTTTTACATGAAACTACGCAAGTCCTTTAATATGTTGAAGCGTTGATTTTTAGCGCCAAGAAGAATTTGAAGACGAAGCTTTCTCAATAGCTTCAATGAACAAAATGATGGATTTCTAGCTTATTTTAGATTTGAAAGGCATTGAAAAGTCTTCAATCTCATCGAAGGAGTTAATCTCAAGAATCCTCGTCATCTCCAAAGTACACTCCAATGCCAGACAGTGATGAAGTGCATGTCATCATGAAGGTTTCATGGAGAAAGATGTTGAAAAAGGCCAAATTTTTCCTTAGATTAGATTCCTAGTTTTAGCATTCTTCATGCTTTATGTAAATAAGTTTCAACATTTTACATGTCATTTCGAAAAATGTAATTACATGTAAACAAATATGTTCTCCTATAATTATGAACAACATTTTTGAGTAAGTCAATTAATTAGGTAGGATTTTCCTAGATTTTCTCTCCACTCCCATCTATTTAAATAAGAGGATTCTTTTGTAATGGTGACCCTTTTATCTTTTGCAACGAAGTGTTTCCCATTTTGAGAAGCAAATACATGAAACTTTATGTTCATCTTTGTGAATCTATTTTGATCAATAAAGAAGTGAGTTGCATACCAAACTTTGTGTTGGAATCGATTATCTTTTGGATTTGATTAAAGTTGGCAGTGATTAGTGATTGAGATATAAAGGGCTTTGAGTAAATCTATGTAAACTTTGAGTTACACTCTTTTATTTGAATTTATGATATTGATTGAATATTGTTGGTGAATTCTCTACAAGACTTTGTGCTTGTATTTATTCATGTTGTTCGTGGATCTATCATGGAGTATCTAGAAGACTTTGTGCTTCTAATACAATGCTAGTTACATATCTCAAAGGATTCATTGGTGAAAGCTACGAAACTACTTTGTGCCTTCATGAGTTTTCTTGTTTTATCATTTATCATTACCATGCTGGTATTCTTAGTCTTTGCTTTGACAAGATAAGAATATTAGAACTACTACTTTTATTTTAGTTTGAAGTTGTATCGAATCAAGAACTTAAAAATGTGAAGCATTGTAAAACATATGCTTTGAAAAAGAGAGAATTATGAATGTGACACACCCCCATCTCTTAATTGTAGTGTGCATCATTGTGAATACTTAATTAGTTTTACTTAGTTTCAATAAGCAGTAAGAAGGGCTCCTCCCCTTTTTGAGAGGAAAGATTGTATCTCACACAATTGTGGCTAAAATTAGGTTTTGTAATCTGTTAAAGGGATTACATAATTTTCACCCACAGACATCAAAAATCCCATTTTCCTCTATTAATTAAATAATATTTAAATTATTAAATAATTAATTCACTATTTCATCTTTTATCTAACCTTTATTCCTCTTGATTAATTAAATAATGAAAATTATTTAATTATGTCGCTAATAGACCCTATTCTCCTAAATCAATTAAATTGTTATCACTTAATAGTTTAATTAAATCACTTTCCCCTTTTTAAACCTGAATAATTAAATTAATTATTCAACATCATTCAAAAAGGTCAACAAACAAATACAACTATGTTTGTTAAAGTCAAACATGACTTGCATGTTCAACTCAAAATATTAATTAATTAATTTAATTAATTAATTATCTTCACCCCTTTTGTGATTGGGAAAATCACGATCACTAGTTTCTCGCTCCAAACAGTTGACAAATTCATCTATTTTTCAATCTCACTAACCACTCAACCTGATTCTTAATTCCCACTAACCACTCAACCTAATTCTTCAATCACACTAACTTCTCAACTTGATTTCTTCAATCACACAAATTATGCAATCTAAATCCACAATCTAAATCCACTAATCTTTTCAATCTATTTCCTCTCAACAGTTTTGAACCATTGATCAGGATCTTTTACTATGAAATCTTGATCATTCATCTCGAAATAGGAAATCTATAAAACAAACCTTTACCTTCTCACAAATCATCTAGAATCTTCATAGCGAAGCACTGAGCAATTATCCCTTGAGCACATTGAGAGATATTATCACATTTTACACACATTGAAGCTCTTGCAACAACAAAAATGGAGGCTTTGTATTGAATCGAGCAATTTGACATCCAAACATCAATACAAACACAAATCCAACAAGGGATGGTATAGCTTTTAAAGTTTTGAATTAAGTTTATGTTATCTTAGGATTACATTGTTTGATTTTATAATTTTAGAGCTTCATTTCATGAGTATGGGTATGGGATCTTAACCTTGTTTGAATTAAATTAGTTTGATTCATTTGCTTGTTTTCATATTGTTTTATTTCCCCCTTACGACATTCGGCACGCCCGGTGGGACCTAGGTCCTTAACTTTAACATTTTTTTTTAGTTTGATAAGCAGTTGTAGGTTCTCGATTGCTTTTGCTAAAACTGGAACATTTTTGCTCCAAACATGAATGTGCTTGCCTCTTCTATTTGGCCACTATTGACCTAAACAAGGTTACTATTGATCTAAACTTGAGGGTATGTGCAAGATCATGATGGGCCAAAAAGTGGCGATATGAAAAAAGTAGCGTTTTGCATTCACTAAAAAATGCGAAAATCCCTAGTTGACTTTTTTTTGGGTTGGGTACATCAGTACATTGCTCCAAAGCAATGCCCAAGCCAAAGTAACACAAATCAGATATCTGATTTGTGTCAAGTATATATACCTAGCCGTGGCCATTTTAAACCATTTAAACCATTTTAATCCATAGTGATAGCAACGTGAGGCGTATCTAATATCGGATTTGAGTTGATATCTAATTTTTAAGGTAAGTTTTTGGTTTTTTTTGTTTTAATCAAATTTTCTATTAGTTTTGTATAATTTTAACTAGTTTTTTATGGATTTTTATTAAAAACTAGGGTTTTTTATGGATTTTTATTAAAAACTAGGGTTTTGTACAATAATTTCATTTATATTGTGTAATTTCAATTAGATTAATTAGTTTTAAACTTCAATCAGGTATTATGGCTAAGAATCAAAACCCACAAATGCCAAACCCTTTACCTCCTCTGCACCCATCAATTGAAGAGTTAATTGGTGAAAAATTGGAGCAATTGAGGGGAATTTGTGATGCTTATAAGATAATCCCTCGATTATCCTAGATGACAAACACATTGAAAGAAATAATTAAAAATATAGAAACCCTCTCTGCCCAACATAATGCCATTCTTTCGTGGCAAGAAACCATGAGGGAATATTACTCCTATGGATTTTCTTACGAAGAGTTGAAAGATCTTGAAATAACAAAATCCCAAATAGCCTCTTTATTTATTAACCCCTGCACCGATCTGCTAGTTAATGTTAATAAACCAAAACTTTCTATAAAATTTTGCATGAATAAGGACATTGTAGAAAACTTTTGGGATCGTTGGTGGATGATTTTTGATAAACCACCCAACAACAATATTGATGTACCATTTTACTTTATTAAAAAAGTATACGTTGAGTTTGTGTTAGGGCATCATGTCAATTACTTTGACATTAAACCCTTCCAGGGTGTTGGTGGAAGTATGCCCCAAGATAGACCAAGGGTAGTTAGAGTAGTCCAGGGCCCATATGTTCCCCCTCCTCCCCTTCCTCAGCCACCTCCAGTACATCATCTAGATATTATTGAGGATGCATCCACACTGACTATTCAGGATATTCACTCTTTGAGTGATCTTTTGGTTTCCCATACTGCTACAGTAGCTCAGCCACATGTTGGTGATGTTGATGATGGATCAAGTGTTGTTGCATCATCCTCCTTGGGTCCACATATCTGTGTGCCACATACTTGCACTATGTGCCACCAGATATTCTTGGGTCCTCTTATACATCCCGTTGAGCATCCCTTGGATACTTCTGATTATGACAGGTCCATGATGTGGACATTATAGGAGATCAGATGCATGGGATTGGACCACACCCTATAGAGCCCTCTCCTACTAAAGAGGGGGATGTTGGAATAGTTACACAGGTAAGATATAAGTTGTAAATTCATAACTTGCATTTTTTTTAAATGAATATTAATAAGAGATAGTATCAAGTACTAATATTTATTTACATGGTATATTTAACAGTTGATGTCTGAGGAGGATCTTACACAGGTTATTGATAGCACCCTCAAGGCCATTTCATTTGGCCTCAACATGCAGGTGGTATATATTTTCGCACTCACTTGTTTATATTTTTTTTATTATATACATGCTTGTAATTTAAATTGTCATTAATGAAATTATATATTAACTTATATGTTTATCTTGTTTACCTCTTTTAGGAAACACCTAGTGCGAGCGAGGTGCAGCATTGTCTAGACTATGGAGGTGCAATGGTAGATAAGGGAAAGGTAATTGAACTCAAATTCGATTGAATTAAGATTTTTAAGATCTTATAGTGATTATACATACATTGACATAGATTGGTAGTTTCATATACTTGTCATTTTTATGTATAGGCGGTTATGAGCTACACATCCTTGTTGACAAGTGTCACAACACCTGAAGGAGTAGGTGTTCGAACACCTCAAGGAGTAGGTGTTGAAACACCTCAAGGAGGAGGTGTTGAAACACCTAAAGGAGATAAAGAAAAAGAGATGCCTAAAGAGGTATGTGTTTATTTTATTTTGTTTTTGGTAAATATGTTCCTATTACCGACAATTGTATGCTAACTTGTATCAATTTTATGTTTTTGTTCACATATATAGATTGACATTGCAAAAGTTGGTTTGATTGGTTCTTTGAGAGGGGCCTATTCTAGGACTCCTAACCCTTTGAAGAGACATATATATGAGGTAATCAAGATTTCAATTTTAGAGTTCAATTATAATTCAATGTATATTGATTTTAAATTATATAATATAATAATCTCAATTGTGGTTTGAATTTTTCTTATGTAACTACCATCATAGCCAAAGAGTGCTTCAAAGAGGCTCCATTTTGATGATCCACCAGTAGTTTAGGATGAGATAGACATTTTGGCATGTATATTTTGAATATATATCGAGATGGCATATGCCACATTTTGTAAAACTTTGTTTGAGTTGGCGTTGATGCCATTTTTGTATATGGACATACACTTGATTATTGGATAATTTGATATATAAAAGTTGACAATTGAAATAATTTGTTCCTCATGTGCATGTTTAAACTCTTTGAAAATTTAATCTTGAGCAATGGTTAAATATCAATGTACAATAGCATAGAAAATAATGGTTATATTATATAGTTCACAATCAAAAAGAATGAATAAGATCCAGTTAAATTATATAATATATTCATTAGTTATATTATGGTTATATTATATAGTGTAAACCATAGCAGCAAAAATATTTTGGGGAAAAAATCGACAAACCAAAAGTACAAAAAAAATTTAAAAATCATATTTAAAAAAAAAAATTGTAAAAAATTGTAGAACAAGAGATAAAAACTTTTTATTTTTAAATTGAAAGGAATTTCCATATAGCATAGAGATATAGAGAGCAAATAAAATAAAGAGTTTAACTAATGAATTGTAAAAAATAGATTTTTGTAGTTTATATTCATATCGTTGATTACATTGCATTGCACATCTTTCAAACTCAAAGCATTACTTCGCATTGCATAACTAACAACTAGATGTTGATAGATGAAAAAATTTCAATTACAATATAGTTCTTACAAAGTCAACCTAAGTAGTTATGCAATTACTTCACATTGCATAACTAATAACTAGTAGCAGTTGTCAATTACATTTGCTTGTCATGGCATTCTATCAAACCACATTTCTTTGAGGCATTTTTTCAAATAGTTCACTGCATTGTCTATGCTACCAAATTTTTCATACATGTCTACCAAATATTGTTATCAAACAGTTCATTGGATTTTTGCTATGGCTAAAAGCCTAAAACAAGTTCTTTCAAACAAGTATGGATGCTTGGAAAAATTCTATCAAACCATAATAGTAAGCAATAGCATAGACAAGGCAATGAATTTTTTGAAAAAATGCCTCAAAGAAATGAGGTCTCATGGTGATGAAATTCCATGACAATCAAAAGCAATTTTGATTCTCATGGAATTCCATCACCATGAGACCTCATTTCTTTGAGGCATTTTTTCAAATAGTTCATTGCCTTGTTGATTGTCATGGCATTCCATCACCATGAGACCCCATTTCTTTGAGGCATTTTTTCAAAGAGCTCACTACCTTGTCTATGCTACCAAATTTTGCATACATGTCTATCAAAGCATTCTATCAAACATTTCATTTCCTTGCTGCTATGGCTAAAATCCTAAAACAGGTGCTTTCAAACAAGCTATGGATGCTTGGAAAAAATCTATCAAAGCATAATAGTAAGAAATAGCATAGACAAGGCAATGAACTGTTTAAAAAAAATGCCTCAAATAAATGTGGTCTCATGGTGATGGAATGCCATGACAAGAAAATTGCTATAGGTTGTCATGGAATTCCATCACCATGAGACCAAATTTTTTTGATGCATTTTTTCAAACAGTTCATTGCCTTGTATATGCTACCACATTTTTCATACATGACTACCAAAGCATTTTATCAAACAGTTCACTACCTTGTTGCTATGGCTAAAATCCTAAAACAGGTGCTTTCAAACAAGCTATGGATGCTTGGAAAATATCTATCAAAGCATAATAATAAGCAATAGCATAGACAAGGAAGTGAACTATTCGAAAAAATGCCTCAAAGAAATATGGTCTCAATGTGCTTGTCATGGAATTCCATCACCATGAGACCACATTTCTTTGAGGAATTTTTTCAAACAGTTCACTGCCTTGTCTATGCTACCACAATTTTCATACATGTCTACCAAAGCATTTTATCAAAAAATTCGCTGCCTTGCTGTTATGGCTAAAAGTCCAAAACATGTGCTTTCAAACAAGCTATGGATGCTTGGAAAAATTCTATCAAAGCATAATAGTAAGAAATAGCATAGACAAGGCAATGAACTGTTTGAAAAAATGCCTCAAAGAAATGAGGTCTCATGGTGATGGAATTCCATGACAATCCATAGCAATTCACTTGTCATGGCATTCGTCATGGCATTCCATCACCATGAGACCACATTTCTTTGAGGCATTTTTTTCAAAAGTTTGTCTATGCTACCACATTTTTCATACATGTCTACCAAAGTGTTTTATCAAATAGTTCACTACCTTGCCGCTATGGCTAAAATCCTAAAACAAGTGATTTTGAACAAGCTATGGATGCTTGGAAAAAATCTATCAAATCATAATAGTAAGCAATAGCATAGACAAGGTAGTGAACTAGTTGAAAAATTGCCTCAAAGAAATGCAGTCTCATGGTGGTGGAATGCCATGACAATCCATAGCAATTTGCTTGTCGTGGCATTCGTATTACCATTCTATCACCATGAGACCACATTTCTTTGAGGCATTTTTTCAAATAGTACACTGCCTTGTCTATGCTACTAGATTTTTCATACATGTCTACCAAAGCATTTTATCAAACAATTCACTGCCTTGCTATTATGGCTAAAATCCTAAAACAAGTACTTTCGAACAAGTTGTGGATGCTTGGAAAAAATCTATCAAAGTATAATAGTAAGCAACAAGCTATGGTCTCATGGCTTTTTTTCATGCAAAAATCAGCGTTGGAGTGTGGTTGGAGGCGGAAAACTACTTGTAAGGGCATAAATAAATCTTGTAAACATTACCTCAAGGTTGAAGAAGTTGAAAATAAGAATTTGCATCTTTGAGGAAGAAGATTTTTGTTTTTTTCGAACATCCTGTGTTGTTCTTTTGCTTGTGTATGGTCTGTACAGCCTTATTATGATTTGCACATGTGTGGTATGGTTAGATAATTGAGTTAGCTTTCAAATTCCTTTGGTTTGGTAAAATTTTATGGAGATTTGAATAAGTTATGGTAATTATACCACTAGCAACCTGGAAGTTTTTTTTTTCTGCAACTCATACGACCAAACCAACTGTTCCAACACATCCAAATGGGTATGTTTAGGCTAGGTATGGTCCCCTTTCACACCCAAACAGGTCGAAGCAATCTGAGCTACGTTCAACCAGTGAAATACCTTAAGAGTCTGAAGTGCAAAAGGGTAGCAATCTTTAACGAGCTATTACTCAGAAACCGTGATGCCTACAAAATTTTTGTCTGAGGCTATGAGATTGTGTTGAGACCCTCTACAATAACCTCTCTCAATTTTTGCTATCTCAGAGATTTTTTCCCATGGTGACAAGTTTTCAGTTGAGGGAAAAGTTGTCAAATGCAAGCAGTTTAAAGTTGCAAAGTGGTGAAACTTTTGTTCTACAACTTGTACGACCAAACGGACTGTTCCAACACATCCAAATGGGTATTTTTACGCTAGGGATGGTCCTCTTTTGCACCCAAATATGCCGAATCACTCTGCACTACATTGGACCGACGATTTTCCTTAAGAGTCCAAAGTGCTAAAAGGAAGCAATCTTTTAAGGGCTATTTCTCAAAAACCGTGATGCTTACAGACTCTCTATTTGAGGCTATGGGATCTTTTTGGGACCCTCTACAATAACCTCTCTCAGTTTTTTCTATCTCGGAGGTGTTTTCTCGTAGTGACGAGTTTTCAGTTGAGGAAAAAGTCAAATGCAAGCAATGTAAAGTTGCAAAGTGGTGCAACTTTCATTCTACAACTCGTACGACCAAACGGATTATTCCAACACATCTGGATGGGTACATTTATGCTAGGGATGGTCCTCTTTTTCACCCAAATACGTCAAATCACTCTAAGCTACATTGGATCGACAATTTCCCTTAAGAGTCCAAAGTGCTAAAAGGCAGCAATCTTTGAAGGGTTATTTCTCATAAACCATGATGCTTACAGACTCTCTATTTAAGGCTACAAGATCATGTTGGGACCCTCTACAATAACCTCTCTCGGTTTTGCTATCTTAGAGGAATTTTCTAGTGGTGACGAGTTTTCAGTTGAGGGAAAACTTGTCAAATGCAAGCAGTGTAAAGTTGCAAAGTGGTGCAACTTTCATTCTGCAACTCGTACGACCAAATGGAATGTTCGAACATGTCTGTATGGGTACGTCTACGCTAGGAATGTTCCTCTTTTGCACCCAAATAAGCCGAATCACTCCGACCTACATTGTACCGGCGATTTCCCTTAAGAGTCCAAAGTGCTAAAAGGCAACAATCTTTAAAGGGTTATTTCTCAGAAACCGTGACACATACAGACTCTCCGTCTGAGGCTATAGGATTGTGTTGGGACCCTCTACAATGATCTCTCTTAGGTTTTGTTATCTCAGAGGCATTTTCCCATGGTGATGAGTTTTCAATTGAGGGAAAAGTTATCAAATGCAAGTAGTTTAAAGTTGCAAAGTGGTGCAACTTTCGTTCTGCAACTCGTACAACCAAACAGACTGTTCCAACATGTCTAGATGGGTACGTTTACACTAGGGATGGTCCTTTTTTTCACCCAAATATGTTGAATCACTCTGAGCTACATTGGACTAGCGATTTCCCTTAAGGGTCCAAGGTGCTAAAAGGAAGCAATCTTTGAAGGGCTATTTCTCAGAAATCATGACACTTACAGACTCTTCATCTGAGGCTATGGGATCATTTTGGGACCCTCTACAATAACCTCTATAGATTTTTTCTATCTCAGAGGCGTTTTCCTGTGGTGACGAGTTTTTAGTTAAGGAAAAAGTTGTCAAATACAAGTAGTGTAAAGTTGCAAAGTGGTGCAACTTTCGTTCTGCAGCCCCTACGACCAAATGGATTATTTCAACACATCCATATGAGCACGTTTACACTAGGGATGGTCCTGTTTTGCACCCAAATATGTCAAATCACTCTAAGCTACATTGGAACGGCGATTTCCCTTAAGAGTCCAAAGTGCTAAAAGGCAATAATCTTTAAAGGGCTATTTCTCAGAAATCATGATGCTTACAAACTCTCTGTCTAAAGCTATGGGATCATGTTGGGATCCTCTACAATAACCTATCTTTGTTTTTGATATCTCTAAGGCATTTGCTCATGGTGATGAGTTTTCAATTGATGGAAAAAGGGTCAGATGGATGCAATGTAAAGGTTCAAAGGGGTTTAGGGTTCATTTTTTTCCTTGTGAGTAAGTGAAAAAGTGATTCATTTACTCAAATACACTTAACTCGTGAACTACACATATGAATACAAAGTATACGCATTAAAAAATGTAGGTCATAAAGTATACATTAGAATACTCAAATACACTTAAGTCATGAACTACACACATGAATACAAAGTATACGCATTAAAACATCTAGGTCGTAAAGTATACGTTGGAATACTCATAAGTGACAAAGTATACACACAAGTTATAAAGTATACACTTGAATACACATAAAGTGTACACAATATTGGTGGATTCTAAGTAGATTTGAGTTATTTGTCATAAATAAGGTCTAATGGGACCATTTAGAATGTAATTAGGAGTCATGAGGTATATTAGTGCAATTTTTGTAAAATTTTGTTCAAAAAGTGTAAAAATTGCTAAAATTGCCTAAAGTTGCAAAAATGCACTTTTTAAGGAATTGCATGGATCAAAGTAGTTCAAGGGTTGGAATAAGGCCATAATGGCCATCATGTCATATTTTTGGTTTATTGGAGGTTAGTGGGGTCAATAGTGCTAAAATTGCAAGACATACAAAATCTTGCATTTATGACAAGCAAGTTTGCATGTTCTCCATAATGTAACCATTTAGGGGTTCTTGAAGGTCTTGAATTTGGAATATGTCTTTCTTCCACACAAGGTTCTTCATTTCTCATGTAATCTGGTGAAACATAATTTACACTTGGTTCAATATTATGTTCAACGTCTTCAATTCCAACATTTTCACCTTGAACATTTTCAATATCAATTTCAATAATTTCATTCCCAATTTCAATATCATGTTCAACATCTTGAATTCCAACATTTTCACCTTGAACATTTTCAATATCAATTTCAATAATTTCATTCCTAATTTCAATATCATGTTCAACATCTTGAATTCCAACATTTTCACCTTGAACATTTTCAATATCAATTTCAATAATTTCATTCCTAATTTCAATATCATGTTCAACATCTTGAATTCCAACATTTTCACCTTGAACATTTTCAATATCAATTTCAATAATTTCATTCCTAATTTCAATATCATGTTCAACATCTTGAATTCCAACATTGAACATATCCACCTCCCTCCTTCA